>JBBPKM010000129.1:0-20822 GCA_038089255.1 Austroboletus rostrupii
GAACGCTGGGGGGAACCTTTTTTTTTTTTTTTTTTTGGAGTCCACGCTTCGTCCGAATCACGTCCCCCTTGTTGGGATTAAAAAATAATGTCAATCAGGGTCTTTTTTTCTTGAAACTGAAGGTTTGCGTCCAACGACATCTTCCCCCCTTCCCCCCTTCCGGAGATACCCGGTCGACATAGGTGCTGGCGGCTGGCGAACCGTGCCAGAGTGGCTTTTTGTACTCGATCTTCGGGGGTCTGATTGCCGCACCGTTTCGTTATGGTTGCCTCCTTGCGTAGCTTGTGAGTTTCCGCACTTGCCATTCCCGAGGCGTGTAGTGTGACAAAGTTCGGTGTTGATGCATGTCAGATGCACCGTGTAATAGACTATCGCGCTTAGCCGCCTCGCCCCGCCAAAAGGCAGGAATACTGAATCTGAAGTATTCTATCACGGACGACTGGTTGCGGGACTTAGGTAAGCCCGAGCGCCCACCAACATGGTTTTTCAAAGTCATTCATGCATGACGGTAATGCTATGCGCCAAGATAGTATAAAACTCAAACAGTCACACGACACAAGAGGTCTCGCAAGCTCCAGGGAAGCGAAGCCGCGTCCCCACACGCATCCATCTCACGCCTCCGGTCCTCGCCCCGTTTCTGGATCGCCTCCAACGACGACACCTCGCCAACGAGATCCAGGACGGTCAGCCGCTCCCAGTCCGGCAACGTGCCCCCAGGCAAATCCAACAACCTTTCCTGTCCGCTCACGTCCGCCAGTGCAGCCACGAGCGGCATCAGCGGCAACGAAAACAGGCCCTTTTTTCTCTCGTACGACTCACCCGTGTCCCGCACGTGCGACCCCACCTCGAGATGGTTGGTCGACAAAGAGACGTACGCATCGTAGTTGGGGTACACCATGACGTATCCGCGCAGATAGACGAGCTCGATAAAGTACCTTTTCCACGACTTGGTCCACTTGTTGGACCGGACGCCGGGGACGACGGCGTGCTGGATCGGAAGCACGTGTTGGGAGAGGCGCAGCGAAAGGTAGTCGTGGAACTCGCGCCAGGGTGAGGGGAAGTAGAGGGCGCCCCAGCTGCACGGAATTTGGGAAAGGTACGGGGTGGAGGGATCGAGTGAGAGGGATCGAAAGAGCGTGCGCGCGTCAAAGGGTTGGCGACCCGTGGGTCGGAGCTCAATCATTTTCTGCTGGTAGAGGCTGATGCCAAAGAGCTCGGACGAAGGGTTGACGCGTCCGTATCTAGCGAAACTTAGGTCAAGAGAGGGCCATGTGGATGGATACGGACAGACCCGTAGCGCAAAAGGGTCATCTTGGACCAGGCAAAAGATAGGGGTGATAGTTCGACGTCGTCTTCGAGTAACAAACCATAGGAATCATTGTCATGCGGGTACCAAGACTCGACGACAGCGGGAAGTAAGCCGCCATGAATGACTCGATGATGGAGAAACACGTCACCATGAGGCCATTCAAAAGCTTGAACGATTTGCATGGTCTCCGGGTCAGAGGTTTGGTCCATGTTGACACGTATGTTGACCTTGTCTCCATAGAATAATGTACGTTGGATCGATTCAAGCAGACGATGGAGCGAACGCGGTCTGTTATTGGTGATCACGCAGATGGTAATTTCAGGAACGTTCCAGTCTGTGTTGTTATGGGTAGTGTAACGCGAGTTTGCGGGAGAAAAAGAACGAACGGCGCAGTTCATAGAGCGTCAAGGTACCAATCCACTCAGTGTAAGGCAATTCGCTACGAGGAAGTCTGATCAGGGTGGTGTTGAGAAACGGAGGTTGCTCTAAAATGGATGAAAAAGATGACGAAACAGGGTCTTGATTGTCCAAACCGATGACGATGGTGGGCACAGATCCAAGGGAGTGGAGCCAGTCGGAAAAGTAGGGAGTCTCCTTCGAGGCTTGAAAGTATGGTATCGTGCACGTCCTTCCGTTGACCGCGCCGGATATTTCAAGCTGGTCTATCGAATCGTAAAGATAGGCCAATACGGTATACCCTTGGTGATAGAGGTTGCACGCCGCAGGGATAAAGTTTCTGAGATCTTCTTTTCGAGGAAACGCGACAACAAAGAACCCTTTGGGGGATATGGGCAGAGAACCGACTTCGTGAGAGTCCAGATCATCGGAGGATTGCTTTTTGAATTCCATCGTGGTATTGCAAACCGCTGGGCCCAAGATATCCGTGCCGAGGACAACACCACCAAACGAACGGCGGGTCCGTTTTGCGACATGATTTCCTAGCTCCTGCCAGATCAGGGAAGAAGAAACGGACAATGTTTCGGCCAACAGACTAGAGGGTGCGACAAACGGAGGAACGAGAAAGGCCACGGGCTGCGAACGATCGGAAGACAGGACTTGAGACGAACCGGCGAATCCACGGGGACCAACAGGCACGTGCACCGCACGGGGGTGGAGCAGATACGCCCTGTCGCACTGGGAGACTTGGGAGAAACGATGCTCGTCGAGGACAAGGACCCAGTGTGAGGTGACGCGAGCGACGACGTCGAGCAAGGCTTGACGGGGATGCATTTGGCCGGGCCATGGATACAGGGAGACCTTGGGGCCGAGCGGGGGCAGAGAGCGCAGTTTGTGGCGGATGTCAGCCACAAGTGGGGGCGGGCAGACGATGGCGATTTCGTATACGACGCTCGAGACCAGGTCGTCCAAACCGGCGAGGGTGTTCTCGACGACGGGGAGCACGACGGTGAGGGAGTGTTCGTCGACCAAGGCCGTCCGGGTGAGATCCAGGCGCGGGTGCTGGGGGGCGGCGAGCCAGAAGAGACAGAGAAAGGCGGCGAGGATGCACCACTTGCCAGCTGTGGTGCCCATTATTATGTTGGTTGATTACAAACCCGGTTGGCTTCCTCTTTTGCTTCTCCCCGCCATGGCCTCGACGTCCGACGCAGTGCTCAAGGCAGAAATCGCCCGTCTCACAGGTGCGTTTGGCTCCCAGTCGAGCCCCAGCCATCGCTCACCGCAGACTCAGGTGCAATCCAGCAGCACAGGGTCTCCCAGCAGCAGCCGCGCCCGTTCTCAAGATCAAACCAAGCACCAGCCGCACCAGCCGCTACCCGTGATGTAGTCATCGACGGCGTCACTTTCGAGTCCTCTTCTCGCTCTCTCGTTCGCAAGGGCTGTGAGTCTTCAAACGCATGCAACCATGCCGCACTACAATCCGCCCCTCCAGCCAAACCCCCCTCAGCACCCCTCAAGGTCCCCCTCAAGCAGATACCACTCACCGCCTCTTTTTCGAGGACAACGCATGGACACCGGCTCCCTGCTCATCGGGCTTACAAACCAATGGCTTCTTCCCGCATCCAACAGCATCGACCCAGGAACCGTAACATGACCCTCGACAACACTCGTCGGCCAGCACAGTCCGTTCATAGCCACAGTTCCCATGTCTGCTCTGACCGTCCGTGCAGGGCCCGTCAGCCCAGCAAGCGTACCAAATATCTCAATAGGCCGTGTCCCCGTTTCACCACAACAGGTGCGTCCCGTGTTGTATCCTGCCAAGGTTCATTCCTCAATGCAGACAACCACATCTTCATACCACGGCTGCTCAGGTGCCTGCAGCCGTGGTCTCACTTGTATGTACCGGCACGACCCCAACAAGATTGCCATCTGCTGGAGCTTTTTGCACGGCAATTGTCCCAATACTGCCGAGTCCTGCAATCTCTCTCATGACCCAATCCCGGAACGTACTCCTCTCTGTGTTCACTTTGCGAACAATGGGCGGTGTACTCGAGATAATTGTCCGTTCCCTCACGTTCGAGTAGGCCAGCGGCATGGCGTTTGTCGCGACTTTGCAGTACTCGGCTATTGTGCCAAAGGTATCGATTGTCAGATGCAACATGTCCGCGAGTGTCCAGACTTTGCAGAAAAGGGCACTTGCTCGACCAAGGGCTGCAAACTTCCACATGTCATCCGTGCCAATCGCAACCGCAAAATACCGACCTCGACAAGGATGGTTCCCTCGGCTTCCCTGGAGGATGCGGCTACTGCGACTGACTTGACTGTTCCGATGGTTGCCTCAGGTACCTCTGACCGTCGTTTGGATTCACAGCAGATATCGCTCCGAGATGCTCAGCTGGGCGATGAGTACATATCTCTCATGTTTAATGAGAGCGAAGAGAGCGAAGATGATAGCGACGATCATGTCGCTGATACGGAAGACGACGATCCCAGTGACGAGGAAGAGGGCGATGACCCCATCCTTGAAGATGGACCAGAGACTGGTCTTTGATGTTGATTTGCTTTGCATTCCCTAGTAATCTGTTTAGTCGACCTTGGATAAATGTAATTCGTTTCTGGACCGATTAGTCTGATGTCAAGACTTGGATATGGTTCTTTAATTGGCATGGATTTATTTTTTTCTCGAGGCATGGTGAATATATGTAAAACAAACACGGCAAATGCATGCGAATCCCAGAACCCATATATTTTATGCCTCTGTCAACTCGCGTAGACGACGCACCGTGCTATGACAGATTTAGAAGCGGATACGTCGACGAGCGACCCGCTTACCTCCGTACCGTGGCAGCTGCAGTTGTCGATACAGTCCACGCCCCACCAGCGATCGTTTTTCTGCATGAACGGCAATACCAGATGCCAACGGCCGTCCGCTTGACTGAATCCTGTGGCATGCAGCTAAGAGACACGCTCGAGAACAAGGAAAAGAAATGCTGCATGCCTTGCCGCAGAAAGTGCAAGTGTAACGCGCGTGCTGTGTCACTTCCATCTGTGACGCACGATCAGCGCCAAGGGGCACCGACGAGTGGGAGCCAACGATCGCACCTTTTTCACCTGCTTTCTGAGAGAGGCACCATAACGCTACCAGGGGGGTCAGCCCACGCCTTGGACAGGTGTGGATATACGCACGGTGCCGTATTTTCCGGTCACGCCGACTTTGCGGGTACGTTTCGTCTAGGGAACGAACAGTTGAGCGGGATGGGTCGTTGTTCAGCTCGATGGACTTGCCATGTTGAAGGGCGGTTGTCTGGAGGGTGTCGAGCGAGTATCACCATAGGTTTGGATGTTGGGGCGTATAAGCGGAAATCTCCGGTGAGCTGTACAGTTTCAGCCACCATCCGGCAGTCATGTGAGACTGCGTCGTCGCACTCTTTCCCAAAGAAAATGTTCATCGCCGGTGCAACGACCCTCCTCTCCCACGTCCCGGCCGCCGCTCTTTCTCTCGGGGCGGAACCACACACAAAGGCGACAGCGACGACGGTCTCGAATAACATCCTCGCCCGATTCAACCACGGCCCCGTCGTCGACTCGCTGCTTCCGGCCAACACGAGCCCGTCCGCCGTACCGCCCGCCCACACACCGATCCACATCGCCCTCCTTGTTCTCGTCCTCGCCATCGTGGGTCTCGCCATAGCCACGGTCTGATACGCTTTTCTTTTTTATGTTGGTTTGCGCTTGCCTCTCCTGAACCTCGCTAGGCTGCCCTGTTCTCGGTTCGGTTCTGGATGCGCCGTGCTGCGATGAGGCGGCGTCGTCGTCAGGCGTCGTGGATCCTCAAGTCGGGCCAGTGGAACACGGAACCGAAACGGACAGAACACGACGCGCGAACCCGGTGCTCGGACACGTCGTCTTCGTTTACGGCATATCCGTATCCTCTCTCGGAGCATTTCTGAATGATGACGACGATTCAGCACATCGACCCCTGGTTTCCTACGGATGGCCTCTCTTTTAATACTTAGTCACCCTTGTGTCATGTCGTGTTTTCTGTGTGTGAAACTATATTTGATGATAACTCGGGGTGAAACTGAAAGGTGACTTTGTAATCTAAGTGCTTGCTATTAAACGAGTTGGATTCGTTGGAAGCAACCGCAGACAATCCAAGCTGTGGTTTTGGTGCACCTCAGGTTTTCTCGACCATTTCACAACAAAAACATATCAATTTCGGGCAATGCCTAGGAGTGTGAGTATGTACTACAATGATTCTTACAACTCAAAGATTTCTATTTCTATTTTTTTCGCCTTACTTTGGGCCCTTTTGTGCTATTGGCACCTTTTTTCTTCGCTGTCGGAGGTTTGCAGAGTCCCCACGAGTCCCTCTCACTTTCCTGAGCTACTTCCGTTTCTATGATGCTTGGTGCGGTGCCCAAGGTAACTGCTGATGCTGGAGTGTTTGCTGAGGCTTCAGGTTCGGTTTCTGACAGATGTTCGGAACACTCATTATCTGTCTCCAGTTCTGCTGATTTCTCCAGAGCCATAGACAGAAGACGAGGTCCCAAAAGCCTTGTGTGAATCCCAATGATGATGTCGGCTCCATGGCGGAGCTCCTTGTTGGCGACTCGCTTTATAAGGCCAGGAAATCCAGCGACCACTGGCGCTGACCCAATGTAGGAGTACAACACATCGAGCTCCATTTCGAGCAATTCCGTATGTCTACAATTGAAATTAGGATGTCAATACCATTGACCAAGATGTCTACATGTTGATGAAAACTTACTTCGAAAGGAGGCTGCATGAGAGTTCTTTTAGGATGTTGTGTTCCGTAAGGCTGCTCCGAATAAAGGTAAGAGCCTCGCCGCGAGGATGGTCGAGTCCAACCTAATTTTTAGTATGTTATACCTATTTCGTGAAGGGATAGTGTCGACACACGAACCTTGCAGGCAAGACGATACATGGATTTAGCAGAACATCTTGGCACATCTGGGGAGCTTGTTGAAGACTCGTGAGGCCGCCCACCAGGTGTCGCCGAACTAAGAGGCAAGAAGTTGAACTTGTCGGTGTACAGGTAGTTCAGGAGGCTGTACCACCTAAATGCCAAACGTCACTTGTCCGAATACAATAGAGATCATATTTTTTGCGTGCTTACGTTGGGTACGCAGTATCTTTAACAAGGATATGGCGACTTCCCAAAGACCGCAAACGGATAGCGGTCTGGTTTGTTGATGGCTTGTCACCCTTAGGCTGGGCTTCCTGAACAGCAGTTTCGCTACTTGCTGCTGATCCATCACCAACTTTGCTGAAATGGAATGGGCTAAGGTCTGCGCTTGGATGCTCTGGGCTCATAACGAATATGTCATCGCTATCGGATTCGGATCCCTCATCGGATAATCTATGCCCATGTATTTAGTCGATGATTGCACAACATCAAATGATATAACTTGCTCGCCAGAGACCTTGGATTTGGTACTTTTATTTTTGGCTGGGGCGGCCGATGACGCCACAGTGCGATCCTTGGGCCTTTTAGTGTCAGCGACAGGAGTAGGATCATTACAGTCATCGAGGTCACTGTCGCTTTCATAACCATAATCATCTAGCTGAGCACTGCTGGGAATATCATTGTCGCCCGTGAGGTCGGCCAATGAAGGATCGGAAGCAGTGTTTATATCCGAGCTCAAGACTAGTAGTGGGTGTATAGTTCAGTCCAACGGTCGTACTGTAAAAAGGGATCACCTACGATCGAGGAAGTATTTCGAGCTCTTAGCTAGGAGAAAATTGTTTGCACAAAGTACACGAGGCTTCACGACTCGACCCGATGGAGACGATTTCATGGAGAACAGGTGAAACTGAGTGTTGACCAGCTCTTCCCCAAGAAGGGATCTTCTCATGAATTCTTCAATACGCTCTTGTTTACCAGGGTCCGACATTAGAGGTGTTGAAAAGAGGAGAAGGTGGGAACCGCAGCTCTTATCCACAGCACGGCTTTGCGCCATGAATCAGCCTCGTGTCTGGCAGTCTAGCATGTGTCTCATGCTGGCTCGTGTCATTTAATCGAAGTAAAATTGACGAGTGGAACGCAAATCTTTCGAGTCGAGAACTCCCAGGCGATGATGGCTGAAACCACAATGCGAGAAAACGAATCGAATTCCAAGATCGAGGTACTGCAGGTTTGGACTACGGTACAGTTCATTACAGGCTGATTAGGACCAAATACAAACATACATTCACATACTCCCGTAGTACGGCCCCTGCAAACAACTGAATTGCAAGCTTTATGGCGCGATGGTGTGATGTTATTCAACGATGATAAACTGCAAATAGGGGGTATCACGGCCACGTTAAGATTCATGTACATGCTCCGCATCATTGAATGATGTACGCGATGTACGCGATGTACGCATAATCTCGCTCTCTTGCAACAGTTTTGTCTTCCTCTTTTGCCGACAGTTTTTTGACGCACGCGAGATGGAAATTGAGGCACTGAGAGCGTACATGTAAGTTTGTGTTGACTGAACTGGAGGTTAACTTTGTCTGTTTCATCGGACATTGGATACACACTGACCCCAACCGCCCTTACTACCTGCAGGCTGCATGCAACTTCTGACATAGCCAGGTATTTCAACGACAGAGTGGCCACATCATGGATGGATCAGTGTTAAGTTTAGGTCCAAATGTGCGACAATGTCACTTACATTGAACTATATTTAGTAAGGTTTCCTACAGTATTCGGATTCGGTCTCATATCAAGACCGGTGCTTGATATTGACCCATTTGTTGTGCAAGTCCCAGCCTTCATCTGATTGGAAGCAGCCACTCTGATGGAACTTTCTCTCATTTCTAGATAACCATATGAGCTGCGCCTGAGAGTACTGCCAACCGATCATTTTTTTCCCTATCTGCCGCATCATCTTCTGCAAGACTATGTCTTCCTCCTTACAGATTGCCCTGAATGCCCTTTTCTTGGATGACTATGCATCTGGTATGTATCCTAGTCCACACATGCTAGTCACACTGAAGATGAATGATGAATCATTACATGCAGTCAGCATCATTACTGCTATTGGATATAATTACGGTCAGTTGTAAAGATTCCCCACAAAGTTACTGACCTCTAGGAGTGCTGCTAGTCCTTACATTCTCTAACGAGGTATAGCTGACATTTCATGAAGCATTTGTATACCATGCTGATGATCCATACAGATAGAATACATCTGGGTCAGCAAGTATGATGTTCATGAAATAGACACATTTCTGACAAATCAAGGGCAGAGCAAACCCTGGACTTGGGTTTCAACTTTATACATTTTGGTGCGACCAAGATCCCTCAGTATGTGTCATGATATTCAATGAATCGTAGGTTCGTTATTGTGGCCTTTGCAGTGTCATGTGAGTCTGGAGTCCATAGTAGTCATTAGATGGATTGAAAGCGAATTCAATTCCTAGTCTGAATGGCTTTGCTCGTAAGTATGCTGTTGAGAGCTCGAACGAAGACCGAAAGCCTAAGTGAATAGACCCCTGCGAGGACGCCGACAAGAAATGATTTCAAGACGAGGAAACATACATGCGAAGGTCTCGTATATATACTACTGAGCCTCGTGTAAATGTCCATATCGAGTCAATAACCAAACATGACAATACAAAGAAATATAAGCGAAAATTAAAATCACCACATATGCTTTGTGTTTTGCAGTCGTAACATAAAACTCATCAAAACATGGCCTAAGTTGGAAGCAGCTTTTTTCCTGGCCCTGAAAAGGTATATATCCTTCATTATCATTGATTTTAAACTGATAGATGCTTATCCTGAATTCTGCTGGTTTCCATAGAAGTGGGTATTGGGTCTCCCTTATTTATTAGGAGCTACTAACACTCGCCAAACAGTTGTGAGAATATCTACTCTTGAACAAATTCATTTCCCACAGCGTCTTCCAAGGTGAAATAACAGCCATCATTGTGAGTTGGGTTGGCGATCTCTTTATTTGTTCAACCGACCGTGAGTATTTGTGTCGCTCACAAATAGAACGACTAATTGATATAACAATAGTTATGATGCTCCTTCGGGTATGGGCCATGTATAATCAATCAAGACTGGTCCTCGTAATTCTGCTGGCATTGTTTATACTAGAGATGGTTTCCTTCGTAAATGCCATGGTAAACAACCCAAAACATTTGTTTGGTGCGTGAATTGGCCAGCATGTGTTCTTTTGCTGAAACAACTTTTTTTCGTAATTTTATTTCAGTGTTCACTGGTCAAATATTGAGCTATTCATATTGTACAGGACAACCAGTGGCATCCTATCATTGGATAGAAACAATATGCATCATTATTCAACTCACAAACAGTGCAGTAATATGTATCCTTGCAATGGTCAAATGCACAAGATACTTGCTGCAGAGATACCGAATGACAAAGCAATGGAAACTCGATCAATTCATGGATATACTCATTAAGCAGGGTGTTATTTATTTTCTCCTGTATGTCACAATCATATCCCTTGTTGCTCTATGTTCTTTCCTTACAACCCAAACCAATGAGCATACCAAGTTAATGCTTGCTGCACTAGGATTATGGCGTTCCAACTCATTACCTTGTTGAATGACTTGAATAAAGTTCCAGCAGGGGGTTGGCAATTCGTGTTGTTGGCCATCATGCAATACATGCCAGCATATACCATTGCCCCTCAGTTCATTATCAGCTTACGGGTGCTGTATGCACAGGATGTGCAATGTGGGGGCATTGATAGTGCATTTGGTTTGTCGGGTTCTCACAGTGGTATTGGATCTTCGATCATGTTTGCAGATGGCATGCCGAATGAGCCCCTAGGACCTTGAGGAAATACCAATGGAGGTAGCAGAGATTGCGCCGACTTAGTCATTTGAGTGACCTATACACAAATAAGTAGATTGTTGTATTTTGTGGGGAGATGACCTGTAAACCAAGATTCCCTGTTGTGCATGTAATTGATGCTTTAGTGAATGTGGAGGAGAAACGCATAACAGGGGTACTTTGACGGACTGGAGTCTCCTCGCCCACTTAAATGCATTGAAATCGCTGCTTACGTGGTATCAATATTCACAGGGTAGGGAGCTGTCACGCACGAGAAGGAAGAGATATAAAGAGCTGAGTTTGGCAGTGATCTCCGTGCGGGAGGAAGCCCATATTCAGAAGAACAAACACAGCCTTGTGGTAGGTGGATCGTTGCGCACGTGGGGTGCCCTGTGTTTCGCCCAATTTCATTCAGAGATATTATCACACAATGCATAAAGACGATCGACACAGGTTCGACGTCGAGGCCGTAGAACAATAAAGAGCCTTGTCAGCCCGTGTATCAGAGGTTATGCAACTCACGGCAGGCTCACCAAAAGGTGAAAAATTTAAATACCTAGGCATCGTTGGTAAGGCTCGAATTCTTAGTTCAGAATTGTATGCTTGAACGAAAAAATTAAGTCTGGACTCCTCTTTGAGATAGCCTACTGTATTACCTCCAAATTGGTTATATTCGGTTTGCCTCTTAACGTTTGCCTCCTAACTCGACCCTTGAAATAAGGTAATCCCGGGGCCCGATACAAGCGGCGAGTCGCTGGCCGAATCAGCCGACCCTCAGTAAGTGACCCCTCTCCGCCGTCTCTCGAAGTACGAACAATTAAATGTGTCCACCTCCTGAACAGCAACTCTTGAGAACTTGAAACGCCTCTAAACCATGGCACTGGCATCCCAATCAGCTATGCAGCCGAGTCTGGAGGCCATCGGGCATTGTCAACCCTCATTTCCGCAACAAATTCCTCTTTCAGTGTACTGTTTTTTCAGGTTCTTTTCAAACTGGTTTGATTCTGACTCGAAGGTAAATATACTTTTAGTCACACTTGAATTTATTGATGCCGCGAGCACAGATCTTTCGATACATCCCACTTTTACAGGGACTCCGACGTCAACCTGTTGGCACGCAACCCGCGCATATGCTGCTCACAAGGACCGCCGAACCACCACAGGGGCTGCAGGATGCACTCCGTTCCACCCCTATCAAATCATGGAGTGCGTCCACGAACAACTGGGATTATTGGGCGAGAAATCCTCGTTTTTCCCACATGTTTGATGGGACTCAGGTTGCGAGGATCTTCCACTTGCGAGGGTCACCCCAAGGGTGCGGACATGAGTTTGTCCTGGCAGAGTTAAAACGTGATGATTCTATCATATCCAGCAAGTTGTACGTATCTTCTTGCATTCACCGATGCGAATTAATCGTACCATGTGTACGCAGTGCATACTTGCTCATTCAACGCAACCTTGATCTGTGCGATTTTGCGGTACACTCCTACTTTGGCGAAGCAAAAGACACCGTGTCCATCCTATCGGCCGCTGACTTCACGGCATACACATCCAACGCAACCATGATCCAATCCTTGTCGTGGGCGACCGCTGGTTCAGCAAGGGGTCCTCCCCTGAAAGACTTGATTAAAATGATTTGGTCTTTTTCCTATTGGCGAAAGATGTACTATGAAAGAACCTACAACTGCTATTACTACTGCGCAGCTATCATCAAGGCAGCCGAACTTTACCGGCCACAGGATTGTCCATCAGAAGTTCAGCATGAAAGACCAGTCCAGATATTAAGGCCTCTCTGGGTCAAGTTGCTGCCGGCTAACCCATACGTGATGCGTGATGCATTAGGCGTTGCCACAGTTCTCCATGGGCAAACTCAATCTTAGAGTACTGGGATTTGATAGAAATGTAAACATCACTGGTGCAGATTTTGAAGCTCCCGTAGTGTTTGGTTAAGTTCCCATATTCAAGGGGGCTGATGTAAGTACAAAATTCGCCGATGTGGATTGTATAGGTTTTAGAACTACTTTCATTCCTGTAACGTTTGGCTGGGTTCCCGAGTTTGGAGCATTGGAGGTACTGCAGAATCCAAATTTAGTTTGAACAGTAGTACTTGGCGCCACGCTGATTTCGGAGCTCTGTGATATTCAGCTGGGTGCCTGAAGTGGTATTCGATGCTGGAATGTTTTCCCAGGGACTCCCTAACAAACCAGACACCGATCCAGGTCTGGTTTCTGGGCGAGGCAGATCTTCTTTCTCGTCTTTTTTTGATGCTGGCTGATTTGTCAGAAATGATGGCTACGGCGAGGGTGGCTTCAACGACGAACAAGATTCCCTCAAAAGCCTCATGTGAATCCCAATGGTTCCATGGCGGAGCTCCTTCTTGGCAACTCATTTTACGAGGACAGAAAATTCAGTGACCACTGGTGCAGATCCAATGTGGGAGTACAGCACATCGAGCACCATCTCTAGCAGTTGCCGATATCTACAATTCGCAGAGTACATCAGCACCAATTGATCAAGGGCGCCAATGAAAACCAACTATGAAAGGAGGCTGCATGATAGTTCTTTTAGGATGTTGTGTTCCGTAGGGTTGCGAGAGCTTTGTCACAGAGATAATCAAGTCTAACCTAATTTTTTATCTTTTACCTTGGCTTCAAAGGTTTGGTGTATGTATTTACGAACCTTGCAGACGAGCTGATACATAGATTTAGCAGAACATCTTGGCACATCTTGGGAGCTTGTTGAAGACTCGTGAGATTGCCCACCAGGTGTCGCTGAATTAAGAGGCAAGAAGCTGAACTTGTCCGTGTACAAGTAATTTAGGAGGGTATACCACCTAAATGTCAAACGTCACTTGTCTGAATACAACAGAGATCATATTACTTACGTTTGGTGCGCAGTATCTTTAACAAGGATATGGCGACTTCCCAACGACCGCAAACGGATAGCGGTCTGGTTTGTTGATAGTCCGTCCTCAGGCCGGGCTTCCTCAACGGCACTTCCACTACTTGCTACTGATCCTTCGCCATTCTTGCTGAAATGGAATGGGCTAAGGTCCGTTTTTGGATGCTCTGGGGTCATAACGAATACGTCGTCATTATCTGATTCGGATCCGTCGTTGGATAATCTATGTTTATATATTCAGTCCGTGATTTCAAAACAGAAAATAGTATAACTTATTCGTCAGCGTCCCTGGGATCTTTAGATGAGACAGACGATAATTCCATAGAGTGATCCTCGGGCTTCTCGAGGTTGATAATAGGAACAGGATCATCACAGTCATCGAGGCCACTGTTGCTTCTATAGCCGCATTGTTGCCTGTGAGGTCGGCCAACGAAGGGTCGTAAGCCGCGCTTATTTCGAAGCCAAAACTCGAAGTAATTCAATGTAACGCCCATATTTTAAAGGAGATCGTCGACGATCGAGAGAGTATTTTGAGCTCTTGACTAGGAGAACATTGTTTGCACAAAGTGTGAGGCTTCACGGCTCGACCCGACAAAGACAATTTCACGGAGAATAGATGGAGACAAGTTCTTCTCCGGGAAGAGATCTTCGCAAAAATTCTTCAACACACTCTTGTTTTCCAGGGTCCGACATGAGGGGACATGAAGTAGGAAAACTGAGAGCAGTGGCTGTATACATGCTAGGCATATGTCCTATTATACTCGTCACTACCAAATCGTTGACATACGTACTACTGATGCCACATTGATTGTCGGTTTTGTAGGCCAGATACCCAGCTAGCACAGTACTCGAACTTGCTAAGCTCTCCGTCGGGTAGGTGCCATTGACGTATAGAATTGGAAGCAATAGAAGCGTAAGGACAGCAAAGGATGGAGCCATCAAGAGACTATGTCAATGTATGACGTCAAAGAGTATGAGTCATCCGATTACTGTATTCGGATTGTCTGCCGCAACAAAGTAACCCCGTGCCGGCTCCCTTGACCACGCTCGTTTATCGGCCTTCTGTTTGGCTAGATTACTACACCAAGTTATGGTTCACGACCGTGATGCACTGGTGTGTAGTATGCTGGAAGTGCCTTGATCTGCCTCATCCTCTCATGCCCGTATTAGTGGCAAACAGGACAAGACGAATCTGTCGAAGTCAACCAACGCGCATTGATTGACAAGGTGCTGGCACGGTACTCTGGCGAATTCACCGGTGAGGGCCTCTTTAATGATCCACTTTCGACGTCGGCTCAACGCATGGTGACTTATTAGTGTTCCGAGAACTTCTCCAAAACTCTGATGATGCCCGTTCGTCTTCGGTCGAGATTCGTTTCGAAACTGCCGCGTACCTGCGCCGGAAAGATGGGCAAGACAACGTCGATGCAACCCCGTTGCCTAATCTCAAGTCCACTCATGTTAGAATTCTCTGTCAATAGCAACGTATTAATTTGTTGACCTGTCGATCTAAAGGTTGCCCAATGGACGTTTCGAAATAATGGAATTACTTTTAGAGACGAGGACTGGACACGTCTACGAAAGATTGGTTCGTGGTTACGTTGTAACATTCGTACGGCCACTCTCTGAGGTTCTGTGCCATTTCAGCCGAAGGGAACCCTGACGAGGAGAAGATTGGCGCGTTTGGTGTCGGTTAGTGAAATATTTCTCACTTGGTATGTCAACAAACCACGTTCATTCAGGGTTTTATAGTTTATTTTCGGTGACGGAGAATCCGTTTGTATCGTCTGGAGGTATTTGAGACATTAGAGAGTTAATCGCTCATGATTTGAATCTTCTTCAGGTCATGGAATGCAGTTTTACTGGAAGGATAACAAAGATCAGGTACCAATGGTTTCTTGTCTACTCATAATTGGTCTCATTGTGTAATTTGCTAGCTCAACGTTCGTCGTGGTGATCTTCCTTCAAAAGATATTGCAGACCCATGGACAACATTCGAAATGACGTTGCGAGAGTCCAGCCCTATACCCCCGGCGTTTGATTTCATGCGGTTCCTTGCGTCGTCAATTACCTTCATGGTTTTTTTGAATGACGTTAGCGTTTATTTCGACGAACGCCGCATTAGTCACATTAAGAAGTCTCTTGGGGTCCCGAAGACCGTGGATTTTCCTAAGGGTTTGAAGCGTTCTAGCCATTCCAACATAATGAATGTGAGTGCTGTACAATGCAATCGTGAGTTGTCCGATATTGTTCTGTTAAATGTTCCATTCCTGCTAACCCAAAACTTTCCCAGCCGTTAGGATCAAGGCAGCGGTCATGCACGCTGTATATGCGGCTGGAACTGAGAAGATCCCGCCGCTTGGTGCTTTGGAGTCCCGAAAGCCCAAGGGCGGGTTTTTCTCTTCTCTCGTTTCTGCCTTCACGAGTCAATCTACACCTCAACCCGAAACTCCAGCTTTACCACCACAGCCTCCCAAAGATCCGACTGTGATTCATGAGATGAACGTGACCCTCACCGTCTTCACTGCAGAGGTGGACGTCAAGGTGGATAAGAAACTCACCGCTGAACTCCTCCGGTCGACAAAGAAAAATCCTCCTGCACGGCTCAAATATGACTTAATTTACGTGAGTATTTCGATCCATTCAGACTTCTCAGATGCTAATGATATTTCATGCAAAGACTGGGAAAGACGAGTACGATCATAGCCTTGCTAATGACATGAACCAGCCGGTGGCGTACGGAAGTATATTCCAAGGACTTCGTGCCGATTTGAATGGGTTTGTTTCAAGTGTCGTTTGCTCTGCCCATTATCCTGAAATTCCTTTAGGTTAGGGCATACGCGGATATTCATCGTTTGTATTGGCTTTCCTTTAATCACCACATCGCTAACTCGCTCTTTTGGTCTAGGGACACGCCACGGGTCAAACGACGGGTATTGGTGGCCACATGGCATCTCGATTCATACCAACAGTCGAGCGTGAATCGATAGATCTAGTGTAAGCTTGTAGTTTTTGTGTGCAATTTACATGCTCATCAGAGCTCTCAGCGACAGGAATGTTGCAGGTGAGTAACAACTTGGAGGCTTTTGACTTTTGCTTAGATTTCACTAGTCTGGAACAAGGAATTGTTATATGTCGGAGGATTCTTAGCTCGTGCGGCATATGAATTAGAACTCTCTAACATCCAGAATTTATGGGAGGGCGCAGCTAAATCCAACGGAGTATCTGACTTTCGTCCATCAGAGGAACTGGAAAATTGGCTCCTTCAGCGCTTCGTCCACGTCCTCAAATTTTTTTCTTTCGGTCATTCAACCCCTTCGTCGGAAGTGTCGCGATTATTGGAAACCTCGTTCTATGAATGCTCCACTATGCCCTTGAGACTTCTCTCATCTGCTGGCGTCCGTGGAGTCCCAGATATCAAAGAATTCGATCCAATTTTTTCAAAGTTCCTTAAGCACCTGCCGGTTTTGCACCAATCCGTTATCCAGGAAGGTGCGCAGACTATCAAAACGCTGCGGGCACAAGGCATGCTCTCCCCCATAACATTCCTCGACGTCCTACAAGAACTCCGCCTACACCCCCTTAACGAAGAAGAACTCGTCGCATGTCTCAAATGGTGGACCAGTCTCAAGCAAGATTCTGATGTCAATATGGCCCAGATCCGCGTACAATTATTGAATGCAGCGATCCTCACCATCTCAGACGGACGGGTACTTCCGCTATCATCTGTGCAGTACTTCATCAATACCAAGACGCTTGGCACGCATATCCCATTGGATGGCCCACTGCCACTGTCTCTAATGCCCTTGAGCATCACCAAACATTTTACGCCCGCGGAATTGGCAGGTCTTAACTGGCGCGAATTTACCATTATTGATTGGTTGCAACATGTCTCACAACCGGAGGTTATGTCAGCAAATCCGGATCATGACTTCACGAGATCAGTCCAATGGGCTGAGCGTGTACTGATCATTTTGGCTCGTATCTGGTCGTCACTGTCGAATGACATGCACTCATCGGCGAAGAAAGCGTTTTCTGGAAAGAAGTGTATCCCGACATCTTGTGGCCTAACAATCCCGGAGCTTTCTTACTTTCCCAGTACAAATATGGCACTATTTGGCGACCTGCCATTGGTACAGTTTTCATCCGGCCTTGTTATCAAAGGTCAGATGGAGAAACTACTCTCGTATATTGGGGTTCGGAAGCATGTCGATCTACAACTTGTTTTCGATCGGTAAGTCGACATGGTGCTAAAGTTTCTTGGCTACATTTTCGACGTTTCATGTCTAGGATGGTGAAGACAGGTGATTGGAGTGTCTCCGACCTCATTGGCTATCTTGTCCAAGTGCGGGATACACTCTCCACGGAGGAGTTCTCTAGGCTTGCGTCAACTGCGGCGTTCTCCAAGGAAGATGTTTCGCCAGCTGCAGCCAACAAAAGGTCTCGGTTTTGTGCTAGGGATCTCTACGAACCTACAGACATATTCCGGCAAATGCAACTTCCCGTCCTCGATTGGGGAGACAAATCCAAGTGGCGGAGTAATTCAGAAGAGGGTCAGCCCTTAGATAGACGTTTGAGAGTGACTGACCTCATCGATTGACAGCCAAATTACTCTATCGGCTTGGGCTGCGCCGCTTTCCGCCCCTAGAAACCACGGTGATGCTTTGCTCTTCTATGGATGTTGTTGTTCGTACCGTCGCCTTCACATATTTGTGTGGCAACATTCCTCTGAAATACCCGGATTATGATCCAAACAACTTTGGGCACATTGCATTTATTCCTTCAGAGGGCGAGAATGGCTTTCATCTAGGAAAGCTGGGGGAGGTATGCTCTCTTTACGAAACTGCCTCATCGAGTAAAACACGTCGAGCAGGTATTCTCCGCAATTCAGTGGAAAGCCCTTGGTTTCTCTGTTGTTCAGGATAGTTGTCGAGATGCTGCTGTCGGTAAATTAGGTATACAACCTCATCCGCCTTCCTCGATGCTTGTTTCGTTGCTTGAGAAAACGCCGCCATCTAACGAAGTGGTCGCGCGGCAGTGGTTTGAGATTCTCGCAGAGCGTATCTCGAGTAAGTGATCTTTCGCATTTTGTTTCTATGTTGCTCACGGAATGTACGTCAGGTTTTACCCAGCCTCAGTTAACCACACTCTCCAAGTTAATGATTGTCCCTGCGAAAGGTTCAGGTAATCAAACACTGCGGTGGCTCGCGCCCACACATTGTTATCTGGGCGATGGAACCAAAGGCGAATTCCACTCGAAATTGTTTGTCTTTGTCGACTTTGGGCCTGTCGCCAATAGATTTTTGAGCGCATGCGGTTCCAAGAGCGAGCCATCTATCGACGAGGTTGCGGAAATTTTGATTTCTGACCCCAAGACATTTTACGAACTTTCTGGGGGATATGAAAAGTGCGTCTTATCGAGTTGGTGATTGCCTACTGATTTGTTGTTCAGTTTCTTGGCAGAGCTTCGAAACCTGGCTGTTAACAGCCATACGATTGCTTTTGGGACAATGAGTAAGATGAAGAATTCACCCATCTTGCTTGGCATGCGTCGCCAGAAAGCTTCGAAAACGCTCCTGGATAAGCCTCCGACAGAATGGGATGAAGAAGGCTGGGAAGATTTGCACGATCTGAGGAAACCTAGCGAGATCGTCATTGCCGACGATACAAACGCATACCAGCTTTTTGGAGATTCTATTTTTGCTGCGCCTCAAGAAGATATTCTAGAGGGTGCGCACATGTCATTAAATTGGAGTATTGACATATAACTATGCTCCTGCAGGTTTCTATGCATCGCTTGGATCGCGCCGCTTAAGCACTGTCATTCGCGAGGAGTACAAAGTTTCGGGCGAGATGTCAGATTCGAAGATCGCCTCCAACACTCGCGCTCTTGTTCTCGAGAGGCTACCCTTGTTCCTCCATGAGCACACTCACACTCGCACAAAGGTCTCCCTGTCGTGGCTTTCTAGTGCAAACAACTTTAAGGTCAAGACATATGCAAAGTTGGTTGTCTCCAAAACGCTTGATAATGGCCATGGGAAGACGACGCGCACGCTGGATGCTTCCGCGGCTGCGAAGCGTGTTGGTACGGGACCGATTGAGCTGTGGCTTTCCTACAGCGCACAGGTGGACATGTATGAGTAGGTCGTTTTTTGCTACTATATTCTGGCACCTATCTACATCTATTCGTTCAGAGTTGCGACATCCTTGTGTCGGTTGCTGTTTGAGAAGGCCAAGGTTAACGACACCCTCTTGTTTATGACGATTCTTTCGACCGACCTAAAGTCGTTGAAACGAAGAGGCTATAACGGTCAGTGACATGTACCTACCTGCCTCTGAATCACCCTGCTTACTTTCGGTGTACAATCTAAGTCGACAAGATTCTCAAACAACAGCAAGCGGACAGGAAGGTGACAGAGGAAGCTAGGAGAAGCCGTTATTTGGGATCGGAGGCCTCCAATTCTTCGACGGCCCTCGTTCCCCAGGTGGTGGCACCTATACCTCTGAAAGCGAATCAAAATGATTCCGTCGCGACACGCTCCAGGTCACCTACGCGGCGTCTTGGACCTTCTGGTGGCTGGGAACCCACATCTGGCTCTCCATCGCCCCCTGAGATCCCACGCCCAACTGCGGTGCCCAGTGTGCCAGAGCAATCCTCGAATCAATTGACCCCGAGTTCCACTTCTACGGCGGAATCCACCAGCAACATGAATCCTATTGGTAGCGCGCTGCAAAACCTGAGACGCAAGCTCATTCAGCATATGCCTTCTTCCTCGGAGATTACTACATCCAGTCCATCACAGTACGGGCGAATTGCTTCGCAACATGTTCTTACTCTGATCCTCGTTGCAGGAATACACGACACGTGACTCCTCAAAGTAATATACGTGAGTTGTATATATACGCGTACGCCGACTATAGTTTGATCAATATGTTGTTCAGGGGCCAATGTTGACATGGCGATCAAGGCATGTAAGCCGGAAGAAGGGATGTTACTGCACAATCGGAAGAGGATGGAGATCGTAAATGAGTCGCTCAACGAGGGTTTCTGCGATACAACTGGTCAAGTTGGAAATCTAGAATTCGTCGGTACGTTTGGCGGTTCGTCCATCACCCAATTATCTAAATGCGAGCAGGGAAAATGGGAGACGTGCGAGTGTTTGTCACAAAAGGTAAGATTGGACAAGAATATTGAGATAGGTTGCATTTACTCAGCAGCGATCAGACGTGCCCAACCCCGAAACATTCCTTTCACGGATGCGAGACCCATTGGCTAGATTTATACACGTGGTTACCCCCCTCTCCCAGATATATAACTTACCAGCAACCTCACTGCACATCTTTTATGACATGGCGGGAGGGTTGATCGCGTTTAATAGAAACGGAAGCATTTTTCTC
>JBBPKM010000130.1:0-20726 GCA_038089255.1 Austroboletus rostrupii
GGAACTGCTCTCCGCTCTTTCTGAACCCATTACAACCCGGTCGAACGAACAGCACACCGGGCATGCCGCCTCGCACATCAAGACGTCAGAATCCCATCCCATCAAGTATGTCTACTTGACAAGACGCCCTTGTCACTGACCCCGATTCATAGTATTTCGCAAATTATACCACCAGAGTCACTCCTTGCGATATCATCCCATCTCACTCCGTGTAAACGACCTTGTCCCGTCTTATTTGAAATCAATCTTCCCTACAGTCTTGATTGCATGGCTGGATATTCACAGCCATCACCATCATATCCAGGTTCTCCCAGCATACCCGCTCGTTCGTCCGCCGTACCTGCCCCGACACCTCGTTCCTCTGTCACCAGTGCCCTTAACGCAGCCCTCAGCACGAAGCTTTCGTTGCCTCTACCCGTTTCCACATCGAGGATTCTGTTATCGCTCAAACGTAACCTCAGGAGTCAAACCATTTCCAACAGAGTGTCGGAAAGTGACGTTGACGAACCGATTCCAAGGTTGGCACCACGCCAGTCCTCATTTTCATTCACTGAATTTATGTCTCAAACTCCACACAGCTGCCTCCCCTCAAATCTAGCGCTCCCAAATACTTATGCCTTGCATCCATTCTTGCCCCACATGTGCATACCATCTTTTGTCACCACACATTTGTATTTATTCGTTGTAGTCGTCCATCAACTGCTTCATCACCTCCAAATAAAATTTCAAGACTCCGGACTCCGAAGGCTTCCTCCACTCCCTCCCAACAAGGCATCTCCAATCAAAGACACTTTAAACTTGGTAACCTCCTCTTGTCTTCATGCCCTGGCAAGAAAGGTTCGTTCTTTTTTAATTCTAGATCGTGCTCCCTCTATCACGTTTCCGTTCCCTCAAATAAGTACGATTGAGTGGTCCCATCCGTGGACGAAGCGCGGTCTGTCGAAGTCTGGATATGGATCTGCGACGGATGAAGATGCTTGGGGTACGATGCGTCGTGTGGTAAGATCTGCCCTCTCTCTGCGTTGTATCCCACATTTTGATAATATAATCACTACACTGAAGCTGCCTTGACGACGAGGAAATCGAATTTCTTATAGGCGTTACATGGAGTGAATACTGCCAGGTTGCGCATCGAGAGGGTTTTGATGTCTTACGGTATGCATGCTACCTCGCATGCCCGTTGCATGTCGTTGATGTGTTTTATGTTTTACTTGTAGCCTTCCTTTACCAGAAGGTTTAACACCGCTTTCGCCCAAATCTCTGGATACAGATCTAGATCGAATCATTGAAAACTATTCTCTACAGGGGATTTCTGTTCTGGTGCACTGTCGCGGGGGAGTTGGCCGTGCAGGGCTCTTTGCATGTTGTTGGATGGTGAAGCTTGGGCTCTGCGGATGGATCGAGACAGACTCTACCACCACCGCAGAGATCGAGATAAAGCAGCAGGACGACAATCCGTCCAACGCTCGATGGGAGAGCGACACTGTAGTGCGGCGGGATACGCTGCAGCTAGTGGAACGGGCCATCGAGGTTGTACGGAGACGGAGGAGCGTCAAAGCCATTGAAACCCTGGAACAAGTTCAATTTTTGGTGGAATATGTTGATTACTTGAGGACACGTGAACACGCCAGTGCTAATGGTGGAACCTTGTAGAGCTCAGACAACTATTATTCCGATATCTTTATTGTATACTACGAGATGCAACTGGGCGTGGACGACATGACTAGACGTGATCAGAGTGTAGTCGAAATTATTCTCCTGAATCTTCCTCCACTCCCGATTGCTCGACATTAGCGCCCAGTCCACGCTCCCGTTTAACCCCCTTTACGCTATCACCACTATCTGCAGCCTAACGGGTCAGAAAAATAGGTTTAAGAAAGGGTATACTACAATGACTTTAGTGCGTGGCATGAGCTCAGAACTACGGACATACTACTTAAATATGGTAGGGTATTTTTTCGTGCGAGGCATAAGAAATCGATGGCAGGGAACTTGGCAAGGAAACGCAACTAGTAGTACTGATACTTTGAGTGATATGAAGCTTTTCGCCAAACCACGATTTACTTTCTTCTGGGACATCTAGAGACGTCGCGCGGGTCTGTTGGATCTGGGTGGCAACGGCTTCGGCATCATCTTTAGAGAAGCCGCACTTCTTGACTAGTTTCTTCTTGAGGTCTTTAGCGCTGCTGAGGTCGTTCCAGTGGTGCTTGGGAGACAGCCAGCGGATCACCCGCTTGACCCAACTCGCCTTGTCTTCTTTATAAGCAACCCCGCCGCTGGAGTCCAAGAGCAGTTTCCGGACAGTCTCCCTCGACTGCTCGTATTGCTCGGCATATACATTTTTGTAGCCACGAGTAGCCGTGATACAAGCATGCCTGTCGGATTTGAGCCCATACGCATGGATATCCTTCTCATTGTCCGTCCACCACTGCTCCATATTATCGGCATGTGTCTCCAGATGCGTCACAACAATAACAATCGGGACCTGCCGACTGCAAAGGATTTCCACGAAGAGATTATAGGTCTGTTGCGTCGTGACGGAGATCCGCCCGCCCTTCATGCAGAACACGAGGAGACTGATGCCGCCCGTGCGCTCAAGTTTGGATATGAGCGAGTACGCCTGGAGAATGGCACCCAGGTGCTCGGATTTCTTCATATTTGCGTGTGCCTCGTGCATACCAGCTGTATCATGCAGGGCAAATTCGACACCCTCAATATGGGCGATGTGTTCCTTCGACTGGAGTGTACAGCTTCTAGCCCCACTTGAAGTGACAGCTATGTTTTCTCCGGATATAAGATTGACGAGGGAACTCTTCCCTACGCCAACATCGCCCACGATCAGGACATTGCGACGGTTGGGATTAAGTTCGGAGATGGTGGGACTCGAACAGACACTGTCTGACTCGGACAGCATGTCAGAAGAGAGTCGATGGACAACAAAGCCAGAGGTTGGAGGTTGGATGGATATACGGTGCGTTTTGTACTGTCTGGGGGTTAACCGTTCACAGTTCTGACTCTTTATGGCCTTTCGAAAACGTGATCAATCCCCGGGAATATAGGAGAAGGTCATGCCGGGCTCCACATCAATCCCTGTGAAGTTCTCAGGCCTGAGCGCCTTTCCTTGATACCAGCAACCATCTAATATCGCCCATGGAACACGATCATCGGGGTCTGTCTCACAGCATAAGGCACTGAATATAGCAAAGAAAAGAACCGGGCGTGAGATGCTTCTGCATACCGCAGCGATAAACCAACCGATGGAACGCTGCATGTCCGCCTAGGACGCAAGGAGACACTTTCTTGATGAAATCACGACAAATAAGGTTTATTTCCTTGCACTCCGGAGCGCCTCGTCGTCATACGAAGGTCAGACACCGGCAATGAGGAAGACATGCGGATCCCGCTTAGTCCTTCTATAATGGAAGGTACGTTGAATTTCCAATTTGAAGCGGATCCTTTTTAAGTTTCATGCGCTCTGGGATATAGGGTACCAACGAGAGGAGAAAACATAAATATGCTTTACAAGTCAGTGCCGGGCGACATGACCCCAAGTGGTAGCAGTTTTCAAGTGGCCGCACAAAATTGGCCACCCGCAATACATTCACCACTCCTTCTCCTCCTTTTAGACCCTGCGCACCGCATGCCTGTGAAGTGTCATGTGCAACGTGTATGCAGCGATCAGCTCCAGATTCGTTATCAGCCCGCGATATGCTGTGGATTCACAAGGTCACCGCGTTTCATCAAATGAAGCATCCACGATGACGTCGTGGTATGAGCACAGCCCTGCCATTGGGCAAAACCTACCCCTGGGCCCCACATACAAGGTGTGTGGGCAACCATTGGTGTATCGACGCTCCTTCCTCCATCTCGACATATAAAGGTAGTTTCGTCGAGAGTATCGTACCGATCCTAGGCACGCGAATTTTTATACGCAGCCATCGTAGACATGCCCTCCTCAGTTGTAGGTCTTTGGGTTCTGTGCCGGACAACGCACTTTGACTTACAATACATGCGAACAGAACTCTTCAAAGTCGGTGACTTTCGTACCAGGCGCCTCCAAGAGATCAAGCACAATTGCGGTAGTTCTTTATTTTGACTTTTCTCGCTCCAGCCTGATGGCCACTACCTTCAGCGTTTCTCCCCACAGACCCAGCCCACGCTCATGGAGTCCGATTGGGATCAAGTCTACAGCATTAGCTCCCCCAACGTGAGTATTTTCAAAGACACTTTGCTTGTCTGATTTGGATCTCAAGCAAGTTTGAAGGTTCATCCTGCCACTGAGGTAGGAAATCGACTAGAATAAAAATTTCTAAAAAAAAATCAACTCTTTTCAGTCTAAAACTCGCAACATCGTGATCTTCGGCGACAGCGGAGTCGGTAAAAGCTCCCTGGTCAATATGCTTGCCGGCCAGAAAACTGCAGAGACTTCAAGCGGTGTGCTAGGATGCACGTTTCAAAGCCGTCAATATGCAGTGACTATCAATGGAGAAGCTGTCAACGTTTGGGACACTGCAGGCCTCGACGAAGGTACGCGCGGCAGGGTCTCACCGGAAGTGGCCGAGAAAAACTTGACCAAGCTGCTTCGTGAATTACGGAGCGCGAACGGCATCCACCTTCTCGTCTACTGCATTCGTGGCCCAATCGTCCGAAAATCGCTGGCGAGGAACTATACCATCTTTTATTCTGCGATATGCAGAAAAAAGGTACCCATTGTTGTCGTCGTGACGGGGCTGGAGAACGAGCCAGATACGATGGACAACTGGTGGGTCAAAGGCGAGAAGGAACTGGCCAGGTACAAGATGCGCTTCGACGCCCATGCATGCGTTACAACCATCGACAAGATGGCGAGTTCCGTATTCGAAGAACGCATCCTCGAGTCTCAGAAAACGGTCCAGAAGATGATCTTTAGCAATTGCCACCGCCTCGCCATCCGACCTCCATCCGATACCAATGCCTTTGTCAAAGCAGCATTAGCCGACTTCCGGTCGATGATGAGGTCTGGCTGGGAAA
This sequence comes from Austroboletus rostrupii, assembly GCA_038089255.1. NCBI lineage: Eukaryota > Fungi > Basidiomycota > Agaricomycetes > Boletales > Boletaceae > Austroboletus > Austroboletus rostrupii. The sequence goes on from JBBPKM010000130.1 coordinate 5,011, forward strand.
ATGTCCAGCACACTTCTAGTGTCGTGTTCTGTCAGACAGATGCCATGCTCTTTCAACCGGGTGTTATTGGAGATCTCAAGCAGCTTACCTCTCATATAAATGGACGCTCGTTTGTCTTCTGGAATGCTGGTGATTGTTCGACCCATCACGTCACGCACAAGATATCGAAAGGCGGTGCCGATTTGTTAATTTTTGCGGGCAGGTCGTCATCCGCGATGAATCAGGAGGTATTCAACAAATTTTATGCTTCCTGCGGTGGCGAAGTGTGTCCACTTCTCGTTGTCACGAAAGAGAAGTATATCAAGGAATGGGAAGAGTACCTTGATGCCCAAGGGATTAGCGCCCATGTCGCATCCGTTCCTTCATTTGCGGATGGAAGAATCCAATCAGACGTTTTGGATCAGATCGACGAGCTATGCTTGGTCAGAGGGGCAGCCAAGTACCGTAGCACAAAAATTCTCAACATTTTCCGTAAGACAAAGGAAAATGCTGCTGACGGGATACCTGCCCCGCACAATTAGACACACATGCTTATGGAACTAGAAAGGTTTTGTTTGTAGACGGTGTAGTATGGTTCTTGTGCCTACTTACTGCCTTATTTATTTCCTCTCGTGCATATGATTGCCGCTACAGCAGTGTAAATGGAACTTGATTCTTGGTGGAAAAGTACACACCTCAATATTGTATAAGTTACCTGATTACAAAATTGGTCCGTAGGATGATTGAAGGTCGAAAAAAGTGCTGTCAAGGGTGAATCAGACTACACGTCGGTTCGTGACAAATGTGTGGTGGATGTTTTCTTTTGTGCTTGCATACCAGGCAGTTAAAATATACATTTTTCTTGGCTTCCGGCAGATATCCTGGGAGCAACTGAAAGGTTTGTGAACTGGAAGTCGTGATCATGGCATGTTGCCAATGGTACCGGGACATGTCACCATTATGCAAGAATTGATAGGTACACAAATCTCATATTGTAAGCCTGTATATAGCCATATATGAAATGGACCATGTATTTTATGTTGTCACAGATGTATATTCGATAAAAATCTCTGTCAAATACCCCTAACTCCAACCATCTCCGACCCATATTGAGCTCATCCGAACTTCTTTCACCCTTCTCCTTATAATCTCGGGTCGGAGATGTCAGAGACACTGCAGGAAAATCTCACTGATACATTGTAGATGCAATTGGGACATCTTTAGTTAGTAATTACTTAGAGCCTGTTTGGCAACATATCAATATTGAGCTTGTTGCATTGTTTGACTCTATTTGACTAGTGGTGAAAAGTCTAATTGTTACCTACAACGAAAATTGGTCACCGCTATTGCTTCCGAGAAGTGCTTTGGATCCGTTGCACTATTAAGAATATGACGATAGGAGAGGTCGGAGATAGAAAATATGGATCGGAGATGGTGGGGTATTAGGCGTATTGCCCGCTGCAGCCCCCCAGGCTGCAGCTATGTATTTTATACTCTACTGTAGATGCTATGTATGTTGTACCGCGTGCCCCTATCTGATTCCCCATGTGCTCTCCATAATTTAGCATATGTACGCTCCATACCATGTCGGCATGTATGCACTGGATATTTGTTCGGAGCTACGTCGGAGTTCCGTTATGCTCAACACACATTTCTCACTAACCGACTTGTAGTACAAATATACTTTTCCTTTAAATCACTGCCCTCCACTCCCAATTGCTACGACATCAGCGCCAAGTCTACGCTCTACACTACTCCATGCGACTCCTGTCAACCCCTTTCACGCTCCCAGCCCCAGGGAGTCAGCCTAACGGGTCAGAATAGGTTTAAAAAAATGGATACTACTAGCAATGGCCTCAGTGCGTGGTGTAAGCTTGGAATCGCAGACAATTGCTTAAATATGGCAAGGTATCTTTTATGTGAGGCATAAGGAATCGATAGCCAGGAAGTTGACAAGTGAACACAACTACTGACGCTATGAGTGCTATGGAGCTTTTCGTCTAAGCACAATTTACTTTCTTCCGGAACGTCTACAAGCATCTTGCGGCCTGCTGGATCTGGAAGGCGACGGCTTCGGCATCGTCATTAGAAAAGCCGCACTTCTTGATTAGTTTCTTTTTGAGGTCCCTAGCACTACTGAGATCTTTCCAGTGATGCTTAGGAGACAGCCAATGAATCACTCGCTTGACCCAACCTGCCTTGTCTTCTTTCCAAGAAATTCGACCGCTGAAGTCTAGGAGCAGATTCCGGACAATCCTCCTCGACTCCTCATATTGCTCAGCATATACATCTTTGTAGCCCCGAGTAGCCGTGATACAAGCATGCCCGTCAGATCTGAGCCCATACTCGTGGATGTCCTTCTCATTGTCCATCCACCACTTCTCCATATTATCGGCGTGTGTCTCCAGATGCGTCACGGCAATAACAATCGGGACCTGCCGACTGCAAAGGATTTCCACGAAAAGGTTATAGGTCTGTTGCGTCGTGACGGAGATCCGCCCGCCCTTCATGCAGAACACGAGGAGACTGATTCCACCTGTGCGCTCAAGTCTAGATATGAGCAAGTACGCCTGGAGAATGGCATCTAGGTACTCGGATTTCTTCATATTTGCGTGTGCCTCGTGCATACCAGCTGTATCGTGCAGGGAAAAATCGATGCCTTCAACATGGACGGTGTGCTCCTTCGAGTGGAGCGTGCAGCTGTTAACCCCACTTGAGGCGACAGCTAGGTTTTCTCCAGATATAAGATTGATGAGGGAACTCTTCCCTACGCCAACGTCACCCACGATCAGGACGTTGCGACGGTTGGGATGAAGCTTAGAGGCGGTGGGGGTGTACCCAACATCTTCTGGCCCAGGCTGCATGCCAGAGAGTTGATGAACAACAAAGACTAAGCACGTAAGGTGCCTTTGAGAATGCTCACATTGACGGTTCTAAGGCTGCTAGGATCGGGATCAACCGTGGGCTGGGTCTGTGGGGACCAAGGCTATAAGGTAGTGGGCATCAGGCTGGAGCGAGAAAAGCTAAAATCAAGGACTACCGCATTCGTGTTTGATCTCTTAGAAACATCTGGTGCGAAATGTGTAGACTTTGAAATTTTCTGTTTATACGTACTGTAAGGCAGAATGCGTCGTACAGAACAAAAACCTACAGCTGAGGTGCGCATGTCTACGATGACTGCGTACAAAGCCAGAGGTTGGAGGTTGGATGGATATGCGGTGCGTTCTGTGTCTTTGGGGGCCCGGCCGTTCACAAATCTGACTTTTTATGGGCCTTCGAAAACTTTTGGTCAACCCCCGGAAACACAGGAGCCTACGATCATGCACCACAATCGCTCTATAGTTCTCAGACTTGGGCGCCTTTCTTTGACACCAGCAGCCATGTAATGTCGCTTGTGGAACACGTTCATCAGAATCTACCTCACAGCATTCGGAGGCTTTGCATACAGGAAAGAATGGAACCTCTGGCGTGAGATGCTTCTGCATACAGTAGCGATAAATCAACCGGCGACGGAACGCTCAGGCTGCACGTACGCGAGCCGACACTTTCTTGACGTCATCAGAACAGATAAGGATTAGTCCGTGTACTCCGGAGCGCCTGTTCGTCATACGAAGGGAGTCGGACAACGGCAAAGAGGAAGACATGAAGATCCTGGTTTTGGTGTCCTTTTAAACGTCAGGTTACATTTGAAGTGGATCCTCTAATGTTTCATGCGCTCTGGGATAACGAGAGGAGAAAACATAAATATGCTTTACAAGACAGTGCCGGGCGACAAGACCCCAAAAGGGGTACTTGTGGTTTTAAAGTGGCCACACGAAATTGGCCGCCCGTACATTCACCACCCCTTCTCCTCCTTTTAGACCCTGCACATCGCATGCCTGTGAAGCGCTATGTGCAACGTGTATGCAGCGATCAGCTCCAGCCTCATTATCAGCCCGCGACATGCTGTGGATTCACAAGGTCACCGCGTTCCATCAAATGGAGCATCCACGATGGATGTTGTGGCATCAGCACAGCTTTGCCATTGAACAAGACTTACCCCTGAGCCCTATATTGGCATGGTGTGTGCAACCATTGGCGTATCGACGTTCCTTCCTCCATTTCGACATATAAAGGCAGTTTCGTTGAGACCATCGTACAGATTCTGGGAACGCGATTTTATACGCAGTCATCTTAGACATGGGCTCCTCAGTCGTAGGTTTTTGTTCTGTGCTGGGCAACGCACTTTGGCTTATAATACATACAAACAGAACTCTTCAAAATCGGAGAACTTCGAACCAGATGTCTCTGAGGGATCAAACACAATTCTGGTAGTCCTTAATTTTGACTTTTCTCGCTCCAGCCTGATGCCCATTACCTAGACTAGGGTGGATTCCGATCTCGTTGAAGTGTACAACGTTGACTCCGCCGATGTGAGTATTCTCAGAGACACTTTGCTTGTTTATTTTGCATCTCAAGCAAGTTTAGAAGGTTAATCCTGCCACCGAGGTAGGCAATCAACCAGAATAAAACTTCCCAAGAAAACCAACTCTTTTTTTTAGTCTAAAACTCGCAATATCGTGATCTTCGGCGACAGTGGAGTCGGTAAAAGTTCCTTGATCAATATGCTTTCTGGCCAGAAAATCGCAGAGACTTCAAGCGGTGTGCTGGGATGCACGTTTCAAAGCCGTCAATATGCAGTGACTATCAATGAAGAAACTGTCAATGTTTGGGATACTGCAGGCCTCGACGAAGGTACTCGCGGCCGGGTCTCACCGGAAGCGGCCGAGAAAAACTTGACCAAGCTGCTTCGTGAATTACGGAGTGCAAACGGCATCCATCTTCTCGTCTACTGCATTCGCGGCCCGATCGTCCGAAAGTCGCTGGCGAGGAACTATACCATCTTTTATTCTGCGATATGCAGAAAGAAGGTGCCCATCGTTGCCGTCGTTACTGGGCTAGAGAACGAGCCAGATACGATGGACAAGTGGTGGGTCGAGGGCGAGAAGGAACTGGCCAAGTACAAGATGCGCTTCGACGCCCATGCATGCATTACAACCATCGACAAAGCCAAGATGGTGGGCACCGTATTCGAAGATCGCGTCCGCGAGTCTCAGGAAACGGTCCAGAAGATGATCTTTAACAATTGCCACCGCCTCGCCATCCGACCCCCATTCGATACCAATGCCTTTGTCAAAGCGGCATTAGCTGATTTCCGGTCGATGATGAGGTCAGGCTGGGAAAATGTTCAACCCACTCCTAGTGTCGTTTTTTGTCAGACAGACGCCATGCTCTTTCAACCGGGTGTTATTGGGGATCTCAAGCAGCTTACGTCTCATATAAATGGACGTTCGTTTGTCTTCTGGAATGCTAGTGATTGTTCGACCCATCATGTCACGCACAAGATATCAAAAGGCGGTGCCGATTTGTTAATTTTTGCGGGCAGGTCGTCATCCGCGACGAATCAGGAAATATTCAACAAATTTTATGCTTCCTGCGGTGGCGAAGTATGTCCACTTCTCGTTGTCACGGAGGAGAACTTTATCGAGGAATGGGAAAAGTATCTTGATGACCGGGGAGTCGGTGCTCGTGTCGTATCCGTTCCTCCGTTTTCGGATGGACCAACACAATCAGGCGTTTTGGACCAGATTGACGACCTATGCCTGGTCAGGGGGGCAACCAAGTACCGCAAGGAGAAAATTCTTGGCATTTTCCGCAAGACGAAGAAAAGTGCTGCTGACGGGATACCTGCCCCGCACGATTAGATACGCATGCCCATGGAACTAAAAAGATTTTGTTTGTAGACCGTGTAGTGTAATTCTCGTGCCCACTTACTGCCTTAATTATCTCCTCTCGCACATATGATTACCGCTTCAGTATGTGCTTTAACGACTTTTTTTTTTTTTTTTTTTGGCAGAGAATGCATGAGGTTGGAGAAGAACAGCGAAGGACGCAGCCGCTACGAGCACCGGCGCCTGCCGCCTCGTGCCCTCCACCAAGCCTGTGACTGCACTTACTCCAACGACTCACTGCTAGTGAGAGTAGTAGACCAGTTTGTACAGCGCCGATGCGGGAGGGGGATGCCAGTCACAGGGCCGTGGGGTTACGATACATAAGCGAAGCGATACACTAGATTACTGCCTGTCCATAAGTGTATCATTGTATCGAGTGTGGGACACTTGTATCCACCACCAAAATTTCAAGTTCATGGTTTTCGGGTAGTCACTCTTTACTAGTCAATCGGCCCAGAAGGCTAGTATTACTGACCCAGCTCAAGCGTTAAGGTGGTTTCTCAGAACTCGTTAGTCCCCCTTACTTGCTCGCTAGTCAATCCTAGATTTTGACGACTTGAGAGGCATCACCAAGATAATCACTGTTCATGGCGGATAATGTCCTATGAATCTACATACGTACAGCTTTACAAAGCATAACATATTAGCTATGGATCGGATTTCCAGTCTTGTTAGAAGATGGAATGACAGCAGGTTGCGACGGCAATGTGGTCACTTTAACCGCGCTTGAGGAAAAAGATTGAGCTGCGCCATTGATGGTTGAAGATGGGGTGGCGACCGGTTGTGGCGACAAGCTGTGCGCCCCACTCGTGCTAAAGGGGGAAGGAGAGGTAATCGACTGAGCACCATTATCAGCAGAAGATGAAGTGGAAACCGGTTGTGACGATGTGCTGAAGCGGGCAAGAGAAGAGGAAGAAGCAATCGACTGAGCCGCCGAAGTCAAATCTCCAAAGGACATAAAGATCAATTCGTAATGGGTTGTAACGTGCATCTGGTTAACATGCAGCCATGGGATCTGGTATCCATTCGCGGCAACTCTGTGGATTTTTTATTTCACATATCACAATATTAAGGAAAGACTCGACATACCTTGTGGTTGCAACGGACTGAACGTCCATATATCCTAACGGAATGATTCCAAGAGAATTTACAGCGCCCTGAGGAAGAACCACGTTCGAGAACGTGCCGCTGTTTACCGTCTGGCCTGGCGGAATGACAAAATTGCTAAACGCCTGGTCAAAGTGTGCATATATTTCTCCATCAATAAGGCCATCCGCTTGGACAAATTCAATGATGAGATCTGCTTCTAGAGGATTGTAGATCTGATCCGCGTTAACAATTTTTAGTCACCAAGTCGTTAGCGACAGCTGCTCACATCGAAGCTCATTTCGATCTCATTCGTCTCCAATGCGCTCAGGGGGATGGTGGCATATATATGAGTGATAATAGGCGGCGAATTCATTCCTTCAGGGAACATCAGCAATGTCGCACATAACGTCACTCATTACGGTCACCTGTTACGCTAGTTTGCAGCGTTACTCCTTCAAGGGCTGGATTCAGTGATGCGAAGGGGGAACTAGAGCTGTCGCCTTGAACGACCAAGGGAAGAACATCGCCAGATTGTATAAAGCTCGTCAAGAATGATTGTGCAAGCGTATCATTCGCATCAGCAGGTTGGTAATGAAACTCTCCAGCCATCGTGTTTTCACCAGGGACCAAATCAAATGTCTGGAACACCTTGTTCAAAAAACAGAACCAGCGTAAAACCAATTAACTTACATCAAACGCAGCCCGTCCAATCGCCAAGTTTTCATAGTACACGGGAAGAGTGACACCGACCGTCGAAAGTGAAACATTTGAGGGGTTGTTCAAAACCGTAGTCAGCGGCGAAACAATGTACTGGTCACCATTGGTTCCACCACTACCCGTGATTACCACATTGCGGATAACGACCTTGCCTCCGAAAGAGTTCATCCCTGGGGAAATAAGATCACAGCATTATTTCTGGCAAGGTCAGCTCACCTTGCAAGGCGGAGCCAACATCGAATGGAATGCCTGAAATAGGTATATCACCGATGGATGTCTTTGCCGTCACATCAGCAGTGCCAGCGAGATCGAAGGCTGCCGAGCTTTTGTCAGTAACTTCGGCAAATACGGCCGCAAAGGCAGCGTCATTCGAAGATACAAGGGGAACGTTATGGTAGTTGATAGGGAGAGGAACAGTATTCCCAGTTGAGACCCCACCGACAGTATCAGATAATGGGATATGAAGCTAAGGTCAATTAGCTATGGCATCGCCGAGAGTGCTAGCGCTGTACTCACCGACGCAGCGGTTACGCCCCCTCCACCGAGTGTCATGTTAATCGTGGATTGAATAACTTGCAGGGAGAAACCGAACGGATTCTTATACTCTGCTATGGCGTTTGAACTCGACAGTGGAGCGAACGTCTCTTGTTGGGTTTGCATAGTCAGCTGCAAGTCTGGCAATGAAATGGATTGGATGATCTATTTGAAGCGTTAATGACAGGATTTGTGCTATAACATCTTCAACTCACGTTGAACTTTTGACCAGGAAGATTGACCGCAAGGGTGAGCGTCCGGAATGCATCGCTCAACCAGGTGACGGGTGAACTCGTTCCTGTTGGTTGGACAGATTCTCCAGTGATACTCAATGTAATATTGTCTGCTGCAAGATATTCTGAGAATAGCTGGCCAATCACATTGAGGTCATTGCCACTTTGAGGAACCACGCGGCCTGAGAGATGTGAAGTCACTTGTCCTTCGGGGGGCAATACGAGGTCTGTGGCAGTCAACGCTGTAGAACCATCTCTCGTAAAGCAGTGTGATAAAGATTTAAAATAGAAAAGCTTACGCCCAACCAAGGTATTGTCGAAGTAAGCTTGGAACGTCACAGCGCCCATATCAATACCAAGCTCTGTGACAAGGTGTCAGAGAGCGGTAAAAAATATTGTCATGAAACATACGAGCGGGTGATGGGATAAACGCATCGGTGCTGACCGTGATGCCTCCTGCTGGATCGTCAGATGGAAGCTGGAAATTATGGATGGTGACTCCAGGTAAATTATTGAAGGCCTTCAATGTAATGGTCTTCGTCATGGATACGTTGTCAAATATTGTCCCCAGTGCAATAACCCGAACGCTGGATGAAGAGATGATCCACTCGAAGCTTGGATTGTGGAGCAAATATGTGGCAAATGAGGTAAATCTGCGCAAAGATGTTCAGGATACCAACTACAGGTTCCACGAAGTAATTTACCTTGTTTGGTCGATGATAACTAGCTTTCCTTGCGTGGCATAATTCGGAACGCCAGTATTAGCAGCAGCGCAGACTGTGATGTGGGTCAACAACATCAACAAGATGGATATAAGTGATGGAGCGTACCCGGAGGGAGTGCAATGGTCGCGATATTATGGCCTTGCCAATTTACGCTGAAGTGGTCATAATTAGTTAGGGAAGTATTTGTAGCAAAGGCACTCGACATACGTAACCGGATCAACAAACTCAATCTGCGCATCGAGTGGCCCAACGTTCGTCAAGGAACCTCTTAGCGACAGATCAAAACCATTATTTGAGATGTTTCTGAGCGACAGTAAGTACTCGTACAATTAACCATGGGAGAGAGAACGCATACGTGATGTTGGCCTCGGAGAAAGCAAGAACAGCACCGGTTACAAGATCCTGTGCTATTGGTGCAGCAACAGCACCGATGAGATACAGGGCTGTCTGGTCAGTCTGCGCAAGGCCAAAGTCAGTCTATAAAACTCGAACACATAATACTCCTACGATCGCTGTCACTCCTTTTTGTAGGAAAGATAGAGTTGTCGCATCTGTATCGAAACATGAGATCCTGGGTATTCACAAAAAAGGTGCTTACAGTCGTCCAACTTCAGCGAAGAGTCAATTTCCAGATCCACTTGGAGACCTTTCAGAGCATTCAGGATAGCATCGGCGAAATCAAACTGATTTCCGCTATACACAGAGAATGAAAAGAAATCATTTCAGAGTAACAACTATCGCTTACCTGACGCAAGTTGGAGCACTTGTGTCAACAGAAGTTTTGACCTTCAACAACTATTCAGTGACACTGTATGATGGACTAAACTCATGGTGCGCACAGGTGGATGGAAATTAGGATTGTCAATGACAAGTTGGAACAGCTCCGTCAAAGGGCCAAGGTTCACGCCATGCTCTTGGGCAGAGATGGCAATCAAGTCGATGATCGTCAATGGATCTAAGTTGAAATTGAACGGAAGAGCTGGAGACGTGATATTATCATGACCGCCTGCGTGAATCGGATCTGAGGATAGATCAACGTTTTTGATAGTACCGATGGTCAAATTCTGGAACGTCGCAGTAGCCGTGATTCTCAGCAAATTGATGCTTGCTGTAAATGGATTTGCAAGGGTGAATGAAGTAGATGCAACTCCTGTTTGTACGATGTCGATCGGGAATTCCAAAATAGCACTGTCGATGAGGTTTTGATGCAGCGCAGGAATAATGACAGGAGATAGCTTGATCTCTGACAACGCTTGTTGTAATGATTCAATCGGAGTAGAGCTAGTGGACCCCAGAATGTCCACATTGGAATCCGTTCCTTGAAGATAGTTCTCCAGCATTTTTTGACCCGCAGCGGTCTGAGAACCACCGTGTGGTGAATAGAGTACATCTAATGTGCGGGGGTCATCAACGCGCGATACACTAGCGATGATTATTATGTCATACCAGTAGGATATTCAACCGAACCAGGCTGTACGATCAAGTTGCTCTGACAAGAGGATAGAACAGTTGTTATTGAAAGGAACTCGAAGTCCTTACCAGATCAGCAGACCCAATCGTTTCACCACTAGTCGCACGGTTAGTTCCTACACAGAAACATCGCATTTTTATGTACTCACTCATATTGTAGGGCGAACGAAACGTCTCCCATACCTGAAATTTAGGTAAGCGATTTATACCTCAAAGATGTGCACGACATTACCAATCGTTAGATTGCTGAACAATGAAAATTTATGAAATGCTATACACCGAGCAATATCTTAACTTCTCACCTAGGATTGTAAAGAGCCGTGTCGGTTGTGATCAAGAGGTAGTCGGAGTACCCATGATTGACGTCCAGATTGGTCACGGTAGCTGGCTTAGCCACAAGACCTTGCAAACCGGCTATTGATGAATCGACAGAGAATTCAATGTCTAATAACGACAAGACTCCAACAGCAGTAGAGGCGGCCGCATTGGTAGTCCCGGTTAATGCAAGGGTTTGTACTTTTGCGATAGTGGTTGCAGCAAGGAAGCTATCGAAAACGGAATGTTGATCTGAGAATGCAGAAAAAGGTACGTTTGAAAAGGTCATGTAGACGATCCGTGCCTGTACATCAGTAGTGCATGGTGTCTCGGGAATGTCAAGTTTGGCAAATGATTGACCGTTGAAGCCGACGGTAATGTTATGCGACAATGATATGATGTCGACGGGAAATCCAAATGGAAGCGCGAAAGCGGAATTAATCGCATTGCTGCTCGACAAAGGGTCGTAAGCTGTCGATTGTGTGAACAGCAACTGCAATTGCTCCAAGGTGATCGCCCGAATAATATCAAGTTTGCCCTGATTAGGTAAGGACGTCTCGACTTGGAGGGTTTGTATCCCTTCGTTGAGCCATGTAACCTTTACAGTGGAATTGAGAAGAATGCGGAGAATGACATGAATTTGCACTCACGTCCGTTGGACCAGCACCTGATCCTTGAACTGTAATTTGGCTGTCCTTTCCATGGATGAAGTTATTGAAGATTGTTGACACTACAGCTAAGCCCTCAGAAGTGGACTGTGGGATAAGCCGGCCAGCAAGAGGCAGTGACGAAGTGGACTGAGGAGCAAGCGTAACGGGAGATGACGACGATACGGGAGCAATTTTGACACCGCTGGCGTAGGTATCGAAGGAGATAGAACTTAACTCGATGCCGACTTGCGAGGGCTAAAGCATCTAATGTCAGTCACAGAATATTATTGATTGTATTCACTGACGTTTGTCACTGTGGATTGAATCGTCAGTTGAATTCCGCCCGAGGGGTCATTGGCAGGCAAGTTAAACGAGTTGATTGTAACCCCATTCCGCAATCCATTGAATCCTTTCAGAGTAACTATCTTAGATGGTAGCGAAATCCCCGTAACTTGAATGCCTGCAGTACTAGTGTGAGTGGGTTTGTTTTCAACATACCGGATGAACCTACCGAGCGCACTAACTATCGGATGAATAAGCGCTCACTTCTTTGCTTTATGACTAGATTGACACCTACCAGTAAGATTGTCCGCAGAGATATCCCATTGGAATGACTCCTCATTGAGTAACACCTTAGTGAAACACGCAAGGTTGTCGACGTCGGCAACTTCGAACGTAGTTTGAACACTGAGCGTGGCTCCGATATCGCCGACGATATCGACGTCGTCCATATACATCGTGCCTAGATTCTTTCCATCCCAAGAAACGCGCAACCCGCTGCCAAACGAAATAGTGGCATCAACTGAGCTCAGAGCGAATGTCAGCACATATTCTATAAGCGAAACGATGTCGTACAAGGCCCTGCATTAGTAATGCTTCCGTTTAGTTGACTTCCTGTACAATGGCTTAGCCAAACGATTTTGGATACAGGCGAGGACATGGTTACCGAATGAGTTTTCCTTGGGATTTGTTATAATGACGGTATCTATGCTGTCAATCCTTGAGTCAAGTCAAAAATCACAGTAGTTATGATACATACCCAAGCACAGATCCCGACACAACTTTCTGTACGATAGGTTGTGCCAAGACTGGTAACATGAGATTTAAACTATTGTCGGTCGCGATTGGAACACTGAGTTGTGTATAGTTCAGAGTAGTTGCATATTCCCCTGAACACGACGATCAGAAAGCTCCGAAGTGAAAAGAGCAAAAATATACCAATCGTGATCTCTGCAGACAACTCGATATCAGAGCGCAACTGTTTAAAAGCTGTATCAACAAAAGAGGTTAAGTTGAAGCCACTGGGGAAACCCGTTCAGCAGAAATCGAAACCATGTACTACTAAATGTTCTCACGTGTATATATTGCTCCTGGCATTAACTGAAGTCGAGTCTGCGTTCGTCGCTGTGACATAAGAGTAATCGCCCAATGCCACAATGCCATCCAAAGGTGCCGGGTTAAGACCAGCCTCCACTGCGAGAACGCGAGTAAGAGTAAATAACGTCGGAGGGTTGAAGTACATGTCGAAGTTCAGGGGAGGAGATGTCGTCGTTGACTTTCCAGGCGCCGAAATATTGGTATTCGTCTGGATGGTACCAAGTTCGAGTCCATGGGATGTAACAGAGGACGTGACGTGGGTGATTTCAAAGCCTGCTGTGAATGGATTGGCGAGATCCACCGTAACTTGGCTAATATTATTTTCGACGAAAGTCGGAAGCACTGATAAACAGTTAGCGATCAGACAGGCGGATTTGTTAGGACTTACCATTTAATGCACCACCAGACAGCAACTTCGACTTCAAGCCAGGCAGAGTTGCCGCAATATTTAGGCTTTCAAAAGCTTGCAACAAAGATTCTACGTTGGTGCTGCCACTAAACCCAGTAATCGCAAGGTCCACATCTAATGTGACGCTTATAAGCTCCGAGGTATCAAAGTATTAACATAATCACTGACCAGTGCCACCAACGAAATCATTGAGCGTTTGCATTCCCTGAGGGCTGTTGTTCGGCTAAAGAACCATAATCAGTGCATGTCTCGTATACCAACAAACTGTGCTACCTCAAAATCCGACGTCGATGTCAGTGAATTGTTCCCCATGTAGAGTGTTAAATTAGGCATCGTAGCGGTACCCAGAATGGCACCGTCTCTCTGTAATTGAAGAACTAATTATTCTTGTTCAGCTAGCGACCCTTTCGACGATCTCTAGGAGAGCTTACTCAGATCACCAGTAGCTAATTGAAGGTTGGATGGGTTAATGATAGATACTACGATAAAAAAAATAAGCAGCATCCATGGGATAGGCGGACATTACCGACCAACGATGCCAAGGTTCAGAGCTTTCTGAGTACCACCCAATACATCTACAGATTCAATGGTAGTGAACCCTCTTAGACCTCGCAGGCCGTTTAAACTCGTAGTCACATTGACTTGGATGGGATCGAGTGTTATTTGGCCTATGCTCGTATTTGCTATGGCGGTCGAGTTGCCCACCATCAAAAAATCGGTGATTTGCGAGTCTGTGAGCTCCTTATCTTGAAATAAAGGATATCAGGAGTAAATAGCTGGCACACTGAATTCGGGCTTACTAAATGCACAGAAGGTTCCATGTTCTTTGTTCGTCGTATTGAGAAACCCGTCAGAAATGGTGATATTAATCTGGCCCTGAGTATCCGATGGCCCCAAAACACTAATAGCTGAAGTAGAAGCACCAAGAGGCTATGTGGAAAGATCAGAAAAATGTTCATAACTACAAATTTCGGCATACTGTGGAAAGTCCAGCAACGTCTGTGTCATTCATCACGATGTTGAACTGATTCTGGATTGCAGAGATTGATACGCCGAACCCGAAAGGAAGCTCTACGTCCCAACCCATTCATTAGCTTTAAACGCCACAACTTAGTCATTGTACTTTACCCATAGAAGCATAAACCGAGTTACTGTCTGTCCGTGGATTCCACGCAGTCTCCGGTGTAAAGGTAAGCGCTAGGCTTCCAATATCAATAGAACGAATTGGATTGATTGGTGTCAGAGACTGAAATGGAACAGTCAGCGTGAGGCTCTCGATACCCTGACTGAGCCAAGAAATCGCTGCCCCGTCTGACTGGACAGCGGACTTTCCAGTTGCAAGGACAGGTGAACTCTGATGGTTGAGGAAATTGGTAAACAATTGCGAAACCGTAGCAAGGTCAGAAGTCGTAGTTTGAGGAATGAGAACACCACTAAGCGTGATGTTGTTATTTCCTGGAGACTAATAATTGGTTTGAGCGTCCGGTTGGGCTCATGGAGAGAATCAAGACTACCAAATAGGTATTGGACCCCGTACCACTACCCAGATAAACACCTTTGTAGGAGAGATCAAAAGTCACTGTTCCGAGATCAAGCGCGAACGGACTGTAGATATGCTTTATTTGTTGTTCATGGAGATGAAAGACCAACTACTAACCTTGGATTGTTGAGCTGCGTGACTGTCATAAAGTCAATACCACCTGCCGGATTGTCGCTAGGTAACTGTAGGTCCACTAGCTTAACATTGCCCTCAAAATTATCGATACCTACATAAAGGCGATGAGAGGCAATACGCACACATATACATAGGAATATAACTTGCCGTTCATTGCGACCATCTTGTTGAACGATATACCATGAGCAATTGGGAATTTCTCTGCTTGAACAGAGAGATCATGACTCTCGAGTTGCCAGGTAAAATTTTGAGAAGTAATCATTGCAGATGTGAAACGACCAAAAGCAGATTGGTCCGTGATATAAAATGTCGTCGTATCGTTTAACGTGGCATGTTTATTGTGGGCATGCAGGGTGGACAATTGCATATAACCGATGGGGACCTTTGTGGAACCATCCATCCAGCTGACGTTTACTGGAGCCGGAAAAGAGATCACAGCAGAAAATATGCCGGTATGAGTGACCTAGGGATGTGTCGTGAAGTATGAACAGCAACTCAAATTTATTCACGTACAGTTCCTTGCATCAACAATTGGAAACTGCAATGTAAAAACATAAGGATACACGTAGCAAGAAGAAGAAACATCCCTTACGAGGTGTTCGTAGGGTTGATTATAGCAGCCGTTGAGATGTTGATAGTTGATTTACTGACTACATCCTGAATAATGGCTTTGACGACCGGGAATAGTATGATGAATAGCAACGCAATGCCGAGGCAAACTCCCAAGACGGTAATGATAAACCAGCGACGGGTGTAAAGCGGTGATCAGGGT
>JBBPKM010000131.1:0-20678 GCA_038089255.1 Austroboletus rostrupii
GGATATCACCCCACAACTAAGCCACACAGGGCGAGAAAATAAAACATATCACGAAAGAAATAATTATCTGGGTTGTGACCCCCCGCCTCATGGGCTACACATGAGTAGCCATTCCTTTTTGTTTCTAGCTCGATTCCAAGACTAAAATTGTTATAGTTTGGGCAGTAAATTTAAGGTGCTGTGAAGTGCATCCCTTTAATTACAAGCGTCAGGAGGATGGGTAACGATGGCACTGCTTGACGCGCTCTACGAGCACAGTGGTGAGTTAAAGGAAGTCAAGTCGCCCCCTATCTAGGATACGTATTCTCTGTTCTCGGCGCTGGTGGCGGTCACGATCACGTACTATCACATTTGATTATACGCAGTATCCTATACCAAATCCTGGCGCTGGAAGAGAGCCTCTTCTCGGGGTTGCGCAGCTGGAAGGATCCTTACTGTGGCCCAAACAACTCTCACTAGAATGGTCTAGGTTCACACGTGCCAGACATTTGCACTATGCGAAAGTAAGTGACAAGCACAGTCGAGATCGCACCCATAAGTACTGAAATTATAGCATGCTTAGTCTAGGCACCACAGTCCACCCAATTAACTGGGCTGCATTTTGAGCCTAGGCCTCTTTCGATTTTTGCGTCGGCGGCTTGGCATTTCGTTGAGCATGGAACTTAAATGTACCTCGTGTGAGCCACAAGCGCGGAAAGCCCTTTCGAACGTTGGCCAGAGCTGCCTTTCCGGGCAAGTTTTACAGTCACGTACGCTAATTTCCGACACCCAAACTTCCAGCTATCAGAATGTGTTCCATTTTTAGCTGATTCAGATAACTCTGCTCCCCACCCACGTTCCGCAAAAGCAGTACGAAAGAAGAAATATTATTCGAGCGACTCAGTTTGTGCATGGTATCTGCGGGATCTATATAATATAGAGTATGCTGCAAGTAGTAACAATCTATGAAGGGATAATATCATGCTAATATGGAATCATGACACGTGTGTGCCATAAGCCTATAACTTGACAGGACTGACTGTTGTTCTGTAATCCCACCTGAGGTCAAGGATGGCAACGGAAAGAATGAGTTAATCAAGCGTTGGACCATTGACGTTCATTTCGATGTACTGCTAGTATGCGGCAATCCCAACGACTTCACACTACTTTACAAAAACACAACAAGTATGTAGTTAACTGATTCAAGTTCGCACCACCTCGAACTAGGTTCCAAACAAAGATGCGGGATGTTACACAAGTCGAGTCTGATTTTCATAAACGACCGGTCTAGAAGGTCACGTTCAGCTTGGCTTATATCCGCGCCACGGAATGACAATGGGGCGCGATCAGTTTTGTCGTGTACGTACCATGTGATGTTTTCCCCGCGCCTCTATCGCGGGATCGCGTAGGACCCTTCCTGCCAGCCGCTCGACGCGACCTATCAAATAAGGAAAAGTTTACGGAAAAACCAAGAAGCGAAGCGAACACGAACCGACGATTCGAGAACCGAAGGACGGTTTTGTGTTCGGCTGCCGTGTGTTCGATGCTACGTATGGGTCATCGTCCGCGTTTGGACTCGTGTTCGCGGCAAACCCTGCGAACTCGGGACCCGCTGCTCTGGTTCCTCCCGCGGATGGCGCCTCTTCCTCCTCCTCTCCCCTGACTGACTCGTACTCTTCGTCGTCCCGTTCGTAACCGCGGCTGATTTCAGGAAAATGCGAGTGCGAAGAACGCATGACACAGGCTGTTTGCACTGGGGCATGCTCAGGGCCCATATATAGCAAACCGGGTATGTGACATGAAACGAGTTCAATGTTGCACCCTGCCATGCCAGGGTCATACCCTGCGTAGGAGTCTCCGAAAGGATATGGGGTTAGAGGAACCACTGGGAGTGGATCCGTGTTGGGGCTTGTGGCAGTGGGTACAATGGCAGGCTTGGATGTATCACCCGTGACGCCAGTGCCATGTCCGCCGTAGTCCCCGGAGAGCAGCTCTGAGGAGGAGGGGGCAGCGAAAGAGGAATTGTAGGGATACGTCTGTTCGCTTTCGCTGTCAATAGCGAAATTGGCGTCTCGGTAATAATCGTCTGGTAGGTGTGTGCGAATTAGTATACCACATGAGCTTTCGTGTATGCACTTACCACGGCATAGGTGTCGACCACTGAGGTAGGAATCCATCGTTCTCTTCAAAGTGAGACACGGCGATAGGAGTTCTACAACTTGAATAGTGGCGCATGACGTCAAATAGCGAATGATCTGACATGTTCTGTCAGCTGTCAGATTTGACTGTGACCTAGTCTTTCAAGACACTGCAAAAACTCTCGGACATAACTCTGACAGTAACTCCGTCCTTGAGAAAGCCTGTAATACGACAAATCAGTATCCCCAATCTTCAAAACTTTTGGGGAAACAACAACGACGGCATGCGGTACGTGAATTGTGGAAATGCGAACGCATTGGTGTCTAGCGTTCCTGTGACTTACCTACAATGCTTACGGAAAGAACACAGAAAGGCTTCACGCCCCATGTGCTCCCCCGTTGAATCAGTACCACCGGACCAATGGAAGTTCTTGTAGGGGATATTCAATTCCGAACAAAAGGAGTCATAGGACAATGACACGGACGGACCAAGATAAGGGTTAACTGACGAGAATATCCAGACAATTTTTGGGCGAGAGACCATAAAACAACACGGTAGCTATTAGCGGGCTTACCTTGCCGCCGACGCAAACACGTCCCATGCTGCTTTGCTGAAGTCCCACAATATCATGATCTTCGCACCATTTCGGATGCGGTCCGGAGTGCCATGACTATCCCATGCATTTTTAAAATGGTCAGTACGCTGGGTTGTATGGTTTTATCCGAATCGATCTTACGGACCAAGAACTCGAGAAGCAAGCAGACAAGTCAACGCAAGGTTTTCATGCGTAGTTCAGTCCCCAAGTGCTAGTCACTGGACAGTAAAAGTGCACAAGCTTCGCAAGGTACTGGATGCCTTCGCATGCGCTGTAGGGCAGAAACACGGTGGCTCCATCAACGCCCGTAAGTCCACATCATGTCCCACTTGAGTTTGAGTTTTCAAACGACAGTGAATCTCGCAAAGATGTAATTCCCGCTCTCCACTGTTATATTGCTCATATCGGCGCTGTCGCATACTACACACCGATCTGCCCTTGTGTCTGCTTGAAGTGACCATACTGCACCGGACTTTCCTTTGCGTCGCGTCGCCCTTGCCCTCATCATTGAGAGTTGCTCTCCAGGGCCTCGCCGATAAGTATAATGCGCCACAAAGACGAGAACGGTGCAAACAAGAGTAAATATGTTCGTAACCACAACCGCTTACTATGCAGGACCTGCCTCCGGAGAACTGTCAGACTCTTTTATTCAGTCCGTAGGAACATGGTTGTTTCCCTGCCGGGATAAGTATATCGTTCAAAGTAACGGTGTCGAAACGATGCCCGGGACATGTGAAGTATGTACGCATTGCCTATGGGACACTGATGCAGGTCAGCAGGGTTTTTGCATATGGCGGCGCTGGAGTGATGCCCATCCAGTTCCAGTAAGATTATTGCACAAGAGGGCTGGATGTCCCGATGTGCGGCTTACCTCGCAGTGAGTTGTTGTGCTTTTCGTGTCGAACGCTGACAAATGCGTTTAATGGTTTAGTTTGATGCCGCAGGAAAATGGGTACGTCCCGACGCCTGCGTTGCAATGATGCCACTCAACTTGCGAAGATTATGGGTCCTATGTAGTACCGTCGCCAAATCTAATAGTAAA
Organism: Austroboletus rostrupii; assembly: GCA_038089255.1. Taxonomy (NCBI): domain Eukaryota; kingdom Fungi; phylum Basidiomycota; class Agaricomycetes; order Boletales; family Boletaceae; genus Austroboletus; species Austroboletus rostrupii. Next base: position 3,756 of record JBBPKM010000131.1, read on the forward strand.
CGTGCCTACATCAAAGTACTACTACCCACTTCCACAGGAATATTTTATGCAATGGTGCGACGTAAGTCGTGTTAAACTCGGATCATATAGCAGCTGGGCCGCAGATATTACACTGGAATTGAATACGGGAGGATATATAGCTTCGTACCTGGACTCGCGCAGGGAGCTGCAACCCGAGGTTGGTTCTGATCCCCTCCAGCGAGAGTTTGCAATCGGCCACCGTACGCATGCGTGTCGACTGTAGTGTCTCCAGACAGACAAGCAGACCTGCATTCCTCAAACTACTAGTGTGTCGTGAACTGGGAATTTTTGACGAGTTCTCGCCAAGTAGGGGGTCAACTCGGTTCTTAGTAGCCATCCGCCTCAGCTCAGCCGTGTGTTGACTTGTAGTGATTTCCACCAGCGCTTAACACTCGGCCCGGGCTTTCCATTCTTGTACTACTTTGCGCCGTTCCTGTGACTGACCATCTCCTCGTTCCCTCTCTCAGCTTGCTTTGTAGTCTTCAAATTACCCCTGAAACATGTCTTGCGCGATTTCTCAGGACACTGGAACCGGTCCTGCCTCGTTCACGACGACATCTCGGGTCGTCATTGTCGGTGCTGGCGCCTTTGGCCTTTCTACAGCTTTTCATCTCCTCGGGCGTGGCTATACGAACGTAACAGTGCTTGATCGAGCAAAGGTATTGCCTGCTGTAGATGCTGCGAGTACAGATATCAATAAGGGAAAGTGCCAGTATCTGGTGATTCACGATATCTACCGATGACACCTCATAACAGTGGTCAGGTCCTGTTACAGCGACATATTTTACACTAAACTAGCGAGAGAAGCAATGGAAGCCTGGAGACAACCCGTATGGGAAGATTGTTATCATGAGTTCAGTCTTTCTCTATCTGGGCATATGTAGCTTTTTAACTTGCCCTCTTTTTCTCCGATTTTGCTACGTCATCGCGGTTCATTGATGCGCGACCAGATGCGGCGTGATCAACGTTGGCCGCGATAAGCTCGATCATAAGTTGAAAGAGAATGATCGTTCTGTTGGTGCACCCATCGAAGAGCTTCCAGACAGCCTTGGTGTCCGGGCTAAACTTCTGTCCTCCCTACATCCAACGCTGGACGCTTCCACTAAACTGAAGAACCTGGATACGAATTTGAACACACAGTACCTTGGTTCGTTCACAGATTACAAAGGCTACTTCAATTCCGAAGGTGGCTGGGCAGAGGCTGCGCGGGCTGTAAAAGTTCTTTTGTCGCGCGTACGAGAATTGGGAGGTAGGATAATCGAGAACCAGGAGGTAGTCGCGCTTGTAAATGACGGAAAAGGGCGGACCACAGGAGTAAGGTGCAGGGATGGTAAGCAATTCGAAGGTGACAGGGTCATACTTACCATTGGATCGTGGACCGCATCGACATTTCCCGAGTTGAACCTCGATTCAAGATGCTTGGCGACTGGGTGAGTGAGCTATCAATTTTTGGATGTCATGGTGATGTGCATGTGATCCCCTTCTCAGCCAGAGCGTCGCGATGATACAGCTCAGCATGGAAGAGAAAGAGCTGTACAAAGGATGCTACGTTTACCTGGACTTCGACAGTGGATTTTATGCTTTCCCTGTGGGTCTCTTTCTCTCTCTTTCATCTATCATCTTGTATGTTATAATTCCTGTGGCCATTCATCTTTCGCCCCCGGCTCATTATTGTTGATGTATCCCATCAGTCATGGCTGTGCCCATTGAATTTTCGTTCGGTTCCGTTTCCCATTTCTTCGTGGGCCTTCTATTCCATAGCTGCACATACGATTGTGCTTGCTACGTCAACAGGGCCGTTTTCTTTTATCTTGTTTCAATTCTCGTTATCGTTTCTCTCCGAGCATGTCGCATCTTGGAGAAGGACTTATCGCATATCACGCATTTCAAGCCCGCTTTGCGACGCGCTGTCAAATAGAAATAGCGCATCGGGTTTTGTTGACAAGAGATGCGCATGACATGAAAAAGAGGGCACGGAAGAGATCCGTCCGGTAGGGTGTTTCCCACCAATGCTTGCGATATTGTCGTATCACGCAGCATAAATTATGGGGTATCTTTCACTGCGATCAGCGTGCTCACTATCTCCTGTTTGTTCTGCACCCTTGATTGCTTGATGGGGGGGCATGAGGTTCGCAGATAAGATTTCCGTGAATCTGTTCATTCCTTCTTTCATTCGGATATCTTCCTTCCGTTGTTTACACCAAGGCCGTGATTATTAAATTCCAGTCGAGTCTGCATCGCGGTCGCTTCGAAGGTTCCTAATGCTCTAGATATACGTATCTTACAATTTTCTTTTCACCGATAGCCGACAGAAGATGGCATCATCAAGCTCGCCATCCATACGGCGGGACACACTCACATGATCGCAAAAGCTGGCTGTGATAAGAAGATATCGACCCCTCGGACGATTACAAGCCATCCTGATTCAGGTGACGGGCTGCGTGTCCCCCGATCAGCACTCCTGACATTGAGGGAGCACCTCAGGAAGGTATATCCGGAGCTAGCCGAACGGCCGTGGGCGGCGACGCGGTTGTGTTGGTGAGTGGATTCAGCGCTTCCAAAATATTTTTCTTGATTGCACTGTTACTTTCTTGATTTCTTGATGGTTCCGTGTCATAATTAATGATAGCGTCGGATTTTGAATTCCGCTTGTTGAGGGGCAGACTTTGATCCTCTCATTGCATTTCCAGACTTTTTTTTTTCATATCTCTACAGTAACGACTCTAAAAGCGTGCGTGACCCCAGAAGGCAAGATTCTTCCGTTACTTCGGTCACACTAGCCTTTTCGTCGGCGGAGGCTGAGCCAATACAATTCAATGTCGTAATATGCTATCGGTGGCCTGGTCGCGGTGAACGTTTGCGCGTTGTCTGTTGTTTAGGAACGTAAAAACGTCACGAAACTGGCCAAGGGATTCTGGGCATACAGTACAGATATCAAATCTTGATAAAACACAACTTCCCTTCCCGTCGGCGTACCTGCCATGGCAGATGCTAGACCGTTGAAAGACCCCCCATCTTTTTAATATTTGTCTTGTTTTATTCTATTCTATTTTTTTTAGCGAACGAGTCTATTGAAATACAGGGTCTCACTCCACCCGTTTTCGCAGGTACACGGATTCGCCAGACGGAAATTGGATCATCGGATCTTTCCCGGGTGATCCTACGTTACATTTGGCCACATCTGGTAGTGGACATGGATTCAAAGTGAGCATCGACCATGATATGTTGAAGTATAGGACGCTGTTTCCAAAACACTCGAGTATGGGCACGTCATATCGCATCAACAGCACCACCAGATATTTTTGTCAAATCTATCACTAACCTCCTTTCTGTTAGTTTCTCCCAAACATAGGTCGCCTTATCGTAGACTCCCTCGAGGGAAAGCTTGACGCTGAGACAGCAGCTAGGTTTGCGGTTGACCGGGATGTCGCAGGTGCAAAGAACGGCGAGCGTGCCTCGAATATCACGCGGGAGCTAGATATCGGAGAGCTCTGCGGGTCTAGCGATAATTAGGATATGTTGTGTGCAGAACGTGTTGGAACATGCATGGTCGTCTTCTACCATCCTCCAGTTTAGACCAGATACTGTTAGCGTGTGAGGTGATATTTATTTCCGTGCGACGGTCGACATGTCACGGCCCCATATTTCACAGCTAACCACTTGATGAATGTTGATGGGCATGGGATGAATGTCAGTAATAAATCCACGCCAGAGCTACTTTGAGTATGTCGCATTCAAATTTGTGAATGAGTCACTGGCTGCGGATCAAGTCCCATTGCCTATAGGCACTACTATCCCAACCTCTGTCATCAAGCACCGAATTCGATTGGAAGCGCCATGAATCAGGAGTCAATGATAATGCAATAGCAGTTTTGTCCCAGGCCCGCAGATAAGAAGCTGCTGTTGAGTCAAGTCAAGTTGTTCCCAGCAACTTGATCACCACCATGCTGTTGTGTGAATTATGTTCGATATACGTCAGCAATTTCGTGCTTCCTGAACAAGGAATGTTACATTGTAAGGACTCTAAGTCCCATAATCGAGGGACAATCTAAGGATAGGAGAGTTGGTGCCTGTATAGCCGGGTCGCGGCTAAAGCTCACGTTGAGCTGATTTTGATACTGCAACATAAAACGTCGCACTAATGTAAATTTGGGCACCGACTCACCTAATTTAGTCACACCGTCTCCGCTGGGCGACGCAACAATACGGTGGCTCGATCAGCCGCTTCACTGAAGGGAGGTACCTCGCTGATCCGAACCCAACTTGGGCCCGTCACATTGGCTTAGAGACGATATAACTTCGCCAAGTCAAGCGCCATAGTACTTGCCGACATGGTGTTAAGTCTTGGCGAACTGTAAGAAAATGTCGGTCTCTTCCTGGGACATGGGTGTCTGTTATTTTCGGAAAGGGGAAGGATTTATGAATGGACCGACAAGAGAGAAGAAGGCGCGAAAGAAGCGAGGACGGAATATGTTATATGAAGCCATCACAGATGGTCGTGACGAGCGGGCTAAGGGAGGAGAGGACAAAAATAAAGAAATAAAAGGAAAATCAGCGGAGGGGGGTATGGGGTATGAGCACTCATGAAAGACAAAAGAAGCGAGCGGAAGTGGATAGGGGATATGAACGTCCAAGGTGGTTTTTATGTCTACGTAGTTAGCAGGCGGAGAGTGTGGGTAGCGGGATGGGCGCACTCCATTCTGTTATAGGTGCGGGGGGATAATCGATTGGCGGGATCGGCAGCCAGGCGCTCCTTACACTGCGAACTGCGTCAGCAATGGCGCCTGCTCGCGAAGGTTTGGAAGCCTTGTGTTGGATCCACGTTCACTAACTTGAATGCTTCGAGTTCGCTGTCGCTTTCGGTGTTAGTGATCGGCACATGCGTGTCAGTTTGTCCGTGAGCCTCCTCGGCTGGTGGTTTCAAAGACCTTATGGGCCAACGGGCTTTTGGAGGCGCAGCCAATTTAGGACGCAATAAGGATCGGTTTTACGTAATGGTATGTCGATGCCTTCAAAGAAGTTTTTCAACTAGTTAGTAAAACTTTGACTTTAAGGTAAGAAGTTCAACATTTTTGACAATCGAGCGTTAATCTGAAAATGAGAGAAGTTAGCGCTCAATGCACAGCAAGCTGGGCCGCGTGCCCATGCCACTTACCCTGGCCTCGCTGTAATATCAACATTCTGGCCTTGCGGGGGCCAGTCACCAATTTAGTGGAACTGGTTACACCCGACTCGCCCACAAATGCTTTTGAACTCGGACTTGTAATTTCCTCGTTTACCTCTATGATCGTGTTTGTAACAACTCACATGTAAACTCTAGGCCCCAGACTGAACGACAATTGTTACTTACATCGACTTCCGTACCAAATTTAACACACAGAATTACCCGGTCGAGTGACCAGTACTGTGAGGCAGGAGGCTTCAGTGACGTCTTTCGCTGTTGCTTCTACAGTGATGACGGCGTGAAAGAGGTTTGAGTGCCACCGAGCCCACTTCGCATCATTTTCTCTCACACCTCCTACAGGTCGCTGTGAAATCGTTTCGATTCAGTTTCACTATCGACGGACACAGACCAGATGGGAGAAGGGTCACAGTAGTGCGTTTCTTTTGTTCGTTAAATCCACTTCTTTTGGCTTAACCCAAACCTGCAGATGGTGCGCCGAGAGCTTGGCATTTGGAGAAGGCTCACTCACCCAAATATCGTACCATTTCTTGGGATTGCGCATGGTTTTGGAAAACAAGCAAGTGTATCACTAGTATCTCTGTGGATGCCACATGGTACTCTACATGCGTTTTTGGAGGCGCACGAACATAAACTCGCAATTCAGCACCGCCTACAGTTGGCAAGTACACGTGCTATATAATGTAGCTTCTGACACTAGAATTTACGCTCTAGCTGTTGGATATTGCCAATGGGTTGCAATACTGTGTGTTTTATTCTCGCAAAGGGGCAATTGCGATACTGATTGCGTCCAGTACACTCGTTTCCTGTGGTCCACGGAGATCTGTCGAGCGTAAGTGCCGAGGAAACAAAAGCCTTTTTCTAACTGAACACGTGCAGAATAATGTACTCCTCAACCACAATTATAATGCGTGTCTCTCCGACTTCGGTTGCGCATCCTTAGTAGGAGATCATCCGGAAGGACTCAATTACCTGAAGATGTCGACTGTCAGACCCGGTACGCTGCGATGGGCGGCACCCGAGCACTTCTCACTCAGAGAAGACGATCCAAAACATACGATCCAAAGTGACATATATTCGTTCGGTAACATGGCTCTCCTGGTGCAGTAGCTTTCCCAATGATTGTGTGTATCCGCGGTGCTCATTTGTTTGTTAGACACTATCTGGAAAGTACCCGTGGTCTGAGATCCGAGTTGATGCTGCTGTTGTATTGCATCTGTCTCAAGGCCACAAACCTGCAAGGCCCCACGTGCGACCAATTGACGATCAATATTGGGCATTCATCGAACAGTGCTGGTCATCAATTCCAGAGCGACCTCTTGCTAACGACATTGTGTCCTCTCTTAATCGATATCTACATGCTTTGCCCCGATCTCTTCCCCTTCGGGACACCGTTGGTTTCCTAGCGGTGTCAGCCAGTATATCGAATCGCTCTGGAAACGTAAATAGCAACTACGTCGAGCCTACGAAATCTTCGATTTCACCGCATGCTTCCACCTTTGATATACATCCTCTTTTCGCTCAGAAGCATGCGGAAAGTGTGGAAAACGGGTTCAATGACGAGTTTAAAGAGGGCATCCAGGTCCACCTTCCTGTTTCTGGGCATCAGCTTGATAAGGCTTTCCGTAAACGTCATCTGGAGGCACCGAATCTCAGTACTATTTCAAAGAACATGATTTTCGTGCGTGGTCTACCGACCTCCCTGAACGAAGCGCAAATACACGAATTCTTTCAAGGATTCGGAAAAATCAAAATGTTTACCCTGGTCACGGAATATGGCAACGAACCTCGCAAGGTGGAAATTTTGGATGTGTCATACATTGGCGACAACTCATTCTTCTATCTTTCCTAGGGGGTTGTGGCTCTTGAATATATCGACGTTTCTGTTACGGATATCGTTGTTCGAAGTATCAACGGTATGAAGCTCGGAAACCAACAGCTCATTGTTCAAAAGGGAAGGCCGTTTACAGCCCTCGATGAATTCAGCAAACCCCAGGAGTTTATCAGAACGAACCTGATTTCAATGAACAGCGAAGACACGAAAAAGCGACTTGAGCATGTCCGAACAGGATATCATGACAGCGAGCATCGAGTACTCGAGGCGTACCGAACATTGCTTAGCGTCCTGGATAGCTCCTGCTCTGCGCGCTGCTCCCTTAACTCTCGTCTTGAGGTCATGCAAGCCAAGGTAGCTGATCTGGCCAACAACGCATTCTCTTGCGGTGTGAGGTTCGGTGACCTTCAAATGGCTGTCGAGCTTCTGGAACAGGGCCGAACGATGTTGTGGAACCAGCTTTCTCGGTTCGATGTCTCCCCGGTCGTCTTGGAATATCAGAATGACACCAGATGGAAGGAACTTATAGAGAAATTCAAACAGTTAAGCAAAGACCTCAAGAAACATGCTCACGGAATGGCGGTTGAAGGGATGGATCCTTATTGGCGAATCTTCGAGAGATGGGAGTCTGTGGTTGAAGAAATACGCTGCCAGGGCGGGTGTTCACAATTTCTGCTTCCTTCGAGTTTCGGCAGCCTCCGGAAAGCCGCTGAACATGGACCAGTGATCATTGTGAACGGAAGCAAGTATGGATGCGACGTTATTATCGTCCTTTACTCTTGGCAGCCGGTCCATGTACCCTTGGAGTGTTCGCTTGATGACGTCACCCAGTTGTGCATGCAATTCTCGGAAATCAGCCAGAACCCGAATATATACGGAGAATCGAGAGAATTCTGGATAAGGAGAGCATTGCGTGGCCTCTGGTCGACAATAGTCGAACGAATCGTCACGAAGCTGCAAGATCAGATCCGACTTCCTATGGGCTCGCGCATCTGGTGGTACCCGACGTGGAAATTAACAATTCTCCCGTTTCACGCGGCTGGTCTGTACCAAAAGGGAAAAAAGGATCTCATGGACATGTACATCTCCTCATATGTTCCCTCTCTTTCGGCCCTTGTCCGTTCACGTGAGCGTGCTCATGCTCGGAAGACTAATCGGACTGCCTCTGGAGCTGCTGATGTCGTATCTTTCGCAGCAATCTGTCAGGCCAAGGCGAGCGCAGATCTCAAATTAAGCGACATTCCGTTCGTAGAGGTCGAGATCGAAAGGATCCGTGATGAGACCGACATGCCGCCTTGCGTAAAGTTTGACAGCATTACTGGAGATGCGGCGACCATCGAGGGTGCGATCCAGGGATTTCGAGATCACCGTTGGGTTCACCTCGCCTGTCACGGTTTACAGCATCCTACGAAGCCGTTCGAATCGTCTTTCGCGATGAGGGATGGGCCGCTGACGCTTCTCCGCATCATCCAAGAATGCTACACACATTCCGAGTTTGCCTTCTTGTCGTCGTGTCATGCCGCAGCTGGAGACCAGTCCGCTCCAGACGAGGTGCTTCATCTTGCGGCCGGAATGCACTTTGCGGGGTTCGACGGGGTGATTGGGACTCTGTTTACAGTGGATGATGAGACGATGCACCAAGTTGTAACTCGGTTTTACAGGGAGATGTTCAGACACCCGGACGTCGACTTTGAGCGTGCTGCAGCCGCCCTGAACGCTGCGATCGCACAGTCAGCGGGAGACGTTCCGTTGGAAACGCAGATCGCGTTTGTGCATATCGGAATCTGATTTTTCGAGAGTGGCGCGGACTCGATATAGATGTCTATCCACTATGTCCAAGCCTTTTACAGCATGCTATGTGATTCTGCTGCCCTTATCATACAGGATTTGCAATCTTGAGCCTGGATTTAAATACGAGACAAGATGTCCATACGTTGGACTAAACTTAAAGTTTTCTATGGCATTCACATTTGGTCTCACATTTTGGCCTAGGCTTAATACTGCGAACCCCGTCGTGAGATCATCAGAATAAGTGATTCGGATGTGGACGATCCTACTTCGCCACTTTGTTATGGAAAGCACGTTGTATGTACAGCATCATCCAGTGTATTCACCATGTTTTCACTCGGAATTGCCACCCACCCACGGGGTTTTCCCTCCAAGGGATTCCTGTGCGCAAGTGTCGCAGACATCATTATGACCATAGTGCACTTGCTTTATTTTCTGGCCAAACCGGAATAGTACAATGTGTGTTTTCAAAGGCCTCCGAGTCGACAGAACAAACCAAAGCCCAACCTTTTTTTTTCCCTCTATGCCTTCCTCCCCACAAACTCCCTCCAGCTCTTCACCTCGCTGGGTACGTTCCCCTCTTCATAACCTAACAACGCCTTTCCGTTCTCGCCCATCTTGCGCTTTAGCGCCTCAACCCACAGCGCAGCACACTTGGCATTGTTGAGCAACGGCAGCCCGAAATCGACCGCGTTCCGGCGTGCGACGTAGTCCTCGTCCTCGCGGCCTTTGCCCCGTCCCTGCGCGAGGTTAATCACCGACTGGATGTCGTACGCGTCAAAGACTTCGCGCAGACGGCGCTTGTCCGACGTTGGGAAAAAGATGCGTTTGCACGTCACGTGTGGGATGGTGAGCAGCGCGGCCTCGACTGCGGGCGAGGACACGTAGAGCTTGAAACCGAGCGAGTGGAGCGTCTTGGCGATGTACACAAGCTCGGGGGTGTTGGGAGAGCCACCGATGAGAACGCCAGAGCGCGGACGAGGAAGTTTGAATCCGGTCGTAGAGAGCAAGGAAGCCCAGTAGGCTTCGTAGACATCGGAACCAAAGGAAGCTACCTCACCCGTACTGGCCATTTCTGAGAGAACATAATTAGAAAAATCCTGAGCTGGAAGGATCAATGTAAAGGACACGCACCGACACCAAGGAAGGGATCTGCACCACCCAGTCGAGTCCAAGAGAATTGGGCAACCTTGATGCTCGTGTAGTCCCGCTTCTCCTTCATCAAGTCAACGGGTTCGGGAACATTGACACCGGTGATCGCAGCCGCGGCCGTCTCAATGAAGTTGTGTCCCAATACTTTGGAAACGAAAGGGAAGGAACGCGATGCACGCAGGTTGCACTCGATGACCTTGAGTTCATCGTCCTCGCCAATTTTGAGAGCAGGCTTCTTGATCACCTGCATGTTGTAAGGTCCAGATATTTCGAAAGCTTGAGCAACGCGTGATGCAATATCCTTCAACCTGTCAAGGTCACGTTCGCTCAAAGTGTAAGGTGGTAGGACAAGGGTAGCATCCCCGGAATGAACACCAGCATTCTCAACGTGTTCGCTAATAGCGTGAACAAGGAGTTGGCCCTTGTAAGCGACGGCGTCAATATCAATTTCTTGAGCATTGGAGATGAATTTGGTGATAACGACGGGATGAAGAGGAGAAACCGACGATGCAGCGGTAAGCGTATGCGAGAGCGTGGATTCTTCGTGCACAATGTTCATCGCGGCTCCAGAAAGAACGTAGGAAGGCCGTACGAGGACCGGGTAGCTGGCATATCATGTCGGTAACTCTGTTTTGTAACATCCTAAGTAATTGTATACTCACCTGACACGGTTGGCAAACTCCTTGGCAGCTTCCAGTGATGTGACCTCCGTCCACTCAGGTTGATCGACACCGATGGAATCAAGGACACTCGAGAACTTGTGGCGATCTTCCGCATTGTCAATCTGCGAGGGGTCCGTACCGAACACGTTAACACCGCTTTCCTTGAGTCGAAGTGCAATATTTTGTGGAAGCTGACCTATTGGCGGAGGGCTGTTAATCACTGCTGCACACCCAAGGAAAAAACTGACCTCCCACGCTGACGATAATTCCCTTCGCGCCCTCCAGTTCGTAGATATCCATCACGCGTTCCCAACCCAACTCCTCAAAGTACAACCTATCGGCTTCGTCAAAGTCCGTGCTGACCGTCTCGGGGTTGTAGTTGACCATGATGGTCTTCCCGCCAACGCTCTTCCCGTCCTCGTTCACTGCTTCGCCCATCTCTCGTAATTTGCGTGCACAGGTGACGGCACACCAGTCGAACTCGACACTGCTGCCGATACGGTATACGCCACTTCCAAGGACCATGGTACCGTGATCATCAAAAGTGACATCATGTGCGGACGCATTGTAGGTCGTGTAGAGATAGTTGGTGTGTGCAGGGTACTCGGCTGCCAGCGTGTCGATCCGTTTCACAAAGGGTGTGATTGGCGGATCTTGTGATTTACGGAAGTTGCGTACATTAGCTTCTGTCGTGTTAAGGAGGGACGAAATCTGGGAGTCGGAGAACCCTTGTCGTTTCGCGGTCAACACAAGAGCGGGGGGAACAGCCGAAATATTGCCAAAGGAAGAAAGGGCTCGAGACGTGCTGACAATGTTTTCGATTTTGTAAAGGAACCACTAAAGAGAAAACAATGTTAGTGCAGGGATAAGTAACGAGGACAGGTCAATACCTTGTCGATTTTTGTCAAATCGTGAATCTCTTGTACATTGTATTTGTCATTATACATCGCGTGCGCGATGGCGAAAAGCCGCATATCGGTGGGGCGCTGGAGCGCTCGCTCCAACTCCGCTGGATCCTCCAGTTTTTTCAATCCACCAACGACTTCAAACCCTCGCCATCTAGGGTCGACCATTCGAACGGCCTTTTGTAAGCTCTCTTCAAACGTCCTGCCAATGGCCATGACTTCGCCTACGCTCTTCATAGCGCTCCCAACTTCGCGGTTAACCTCGTTACTGAACTTCGCGAGATCCCACTTGGGGATCTTGGTCACAATGTAGTCGAGAGATGGCTCGAAACATGCAGTGGTTGTTTTCGTGACGGCATTAGGCAACTCGGGAAGAGTGTGTCCCAGAGCAATTTTGGCTGCCGTATAGGCGAGGGGGTATCCTGTCGCCTTGGACGCCAACGCAGACGATCGACTCAACCTAGCATGTTACATGAGATCTTTGTTAACCGCTGGAAAATTCCACGCACCGTGCGTTGACCTCGATCACACAATATTCTCTTGACTCGGGATTGAGAGCATATTGGATGTTACACTCTCCGACGACGCCAAGATGACGAATAACCTTAATTGCAGCACTCCGCAACATGTGGTATTCATCATCGTTCAGAGTTTGACTAGGTGCGACGACGATCGAGTCACCAGTATGAGTTCCCAGAGGATCGAAATTTTCCATATTGCAACAAATGATGGTGTTATCGGCGGCATCACGGACGACCTCATACTCGAGCTCTTTCCAGCCTTTCATACTACGTTCGATGAGGACTTGTGGAGAAAGCGAAAGCGACTTGGCAGAGAGATCTCGCAATTCGACGGGATTGTTAGCAAAGCCGGAACCTAGACCACCGAGCGTAAAGGCAGACCGAAGTATGACAGGATAACCAATCTTTTCGGCAGCTTCGAGCGCAGCATCGACAGTCGAAACAGCAGTGGACTGAGCGACCGGTATGTCGATTTCTACCGCAAAGTCAGGTAAACCTTGTTCTCAGACAGAAGAGGACAAACCTTTGAGAGCCTGCACGAAGAGATCGCGATCTTCGGAAACCTCGAGGGTGCTGATAGGAGTGCCAAGGACCTTGACACCAAGGCGATCAAGGACGCCCATCTTATCAAGGGCAATGCCAACATTCAGAGCACTCTGGCCCCCGAAGGTGAGCAGGATGCCGTCTGGTCGCTCTTTCTCCAAAACATATGCAACATAATCTGCAGTGATGGGTAGGAAGTAGACTTCCGAAGCCAATTGGTGACTGGTCTGCCATGTAGCTATGTTTGGATTGATCAACACAGCTTCAACCCCTTCTTCACGGAGGGCCTTCATAGCTTGGGAGCCCGAGTAATCGAACTCGCCTGCCTGTCCGATGGAAAGACCACCACTGCCGACGACGACTACTTTTTTAACATTTGGACGCTCTAGTTGTGGGAGCACTTTGGCGGACAATTTCCGAGCAAGATCTGAGGGAGAGTTGAGGACATGTTCGCCATCTTTTGGTGTGTATGAACCGACAGCAGGCGCAGCGATTGCACGGAGAGGGCTGGTAGGTGCGATACGAGAACGAGTCTGTGTTGTGGAGAAGAGACGGGTAGCGGGGTGATGAGAACGAACAAGGCCGTTCAAGGAGGGCAGGATGCGCCCGGTGGTTGGAACCCGGGGGACAGCTCGAGTGAACATGGCGATGGGCTTTGCTAGGCGTACTTTCAATAGTGTCGAAGAGAGAAAACTTGGTCACTGAGGTAACTGCGAACACGTCAACGACGAGAAAACAGCGAAGACGATAGCGTTGACTGACTCGTCGCGGGTGTTCTGAGTGAAAATCATAAACTATCAGAAGGCAAGAGTCAAATTTTCAGAGTTGGGAGAGTCGCTCTTTTTATCGGAATTATGCACGTGACCGTTCCCTAAGTTTTGGTGTCAAGCTACTCCATATGGAGTTCCCGCCATCATGAGACGACACCAATGACACGGACGGAATACTGGCCCGTGTACACGAATCGTCTCTCTTTTGGAGATGGCGACCGGGCCGATCCCCACTTGATTCGGTTCCCTGCTGGCTCATTTTCTCACTTTCCTAGACATGATCCCGAGGAACGCTTATTTCGTTCAATTTTCTCGAAGAAAGGCAAGTCGCTGGCACGGTGTAACTTTCCGGCAAACGCGGTAGCACCATGGGCATACATGACCATACATACGGTCCGGATTTGCCCAGCAGTCACCCCTCACCGACACCCTTGGAATGGCGTAATTGAATGAATGGTATTGCAGAGGTTCGTGTTTGTTGACAATATCTCGTGCATTAGAACATGATACAGATCCACCCATATGTTTCACTGGCCTGATCTGTTTATCATTCGTAGAAAAATTATGTTTCTTTGTTTATGCTCTCGTTTATGTTCATTTATTGTTTCTCGAAGGTGCGTAACGTCTTTAACTCAGTTCAAGATGCTACACCTTTCAGGGCAGTCGAGGCATGCGACAAGACGATCAGGTCCAGCAAGTGACGGAATGTCAGTATTTTATCGCCGAGTACGCCAAACAGAAGAACTTTTGTCAGTCATCCCTATGTCAAAACGTGTGACATTACTGGCATCCATGATTGGGGCTACGGCGGGCGAAATATTTATTCAATGATGTCGATGAGATCGCTGATTACGAGAACTAGTTTCAATGCTGAAACCGGGCCTTTTGGAAGGCATCACGTACACACAGTGTGCCACTCAAGTGGAAGCCGCCGTAGGCGGAACAACCAGAACAAAACGTGATGAACAAGCGTCGTTCAGGGGAAAAGTGAAAGGTGAAGAAGGTACACGGGGGCAAGCAGCGCCCTTATACGCTACAGCTAATTGTGACCGTGATCAGATGGTATGTTGGATGGCATACGCAACGGGGGCAACCGGGAGACTCGGAACCCGATGGCGTATTAGTTTGTGTTTGATCACTGCATCAAGCTTATTTGATAGCACTGCTTACCTCCTCAAAGTTGATGGCTAGGCAGCTGCCCGCATTCAATGAAGGCAATAACAACTTGGATAATGACTCGACGAGGTGGTAAATGGCATCCACCCTCTGTCTTTGCCTAGTCATGCTGCTCACACCCCATCTGCTTATGTTGTGCTTGTAATCTGCAAATTAACTTAGATGTTTTCTAGATCCAACTTGAGCTATACACCATCAAGTTGGATGTCTAGACAATGATAGAGAGATTAAAAATTGTCTAAAAGCTATGAAACATACACCACATGGTTGTCATTTATGTGACCTCGACTTTGAGCTTGATTACTCTGCTTGAACTTTTGGATAAGAACGGGTTGGTCGCATGGCAAGCGGACACCCGGCGGCGGCGCACGATTCGAATTCGGAAAACATACCTCTGACACGTCAAACTTACAAACATACATAGTTACTAGAAAATTTTCTTGCAGCATTTCGAGGGTCCGAAGAAAACTACCTCAATAGGCACTCCCCCGTACTCCTGCAAACCATGATGCATATTTCTGCATTCTAAGCAGTGAATGGCGACAAAAGAAGTCAGTCCGACATCCATTCCTATGATATTGTCCCTCGCCGTATACACAAACACGTTGGGTCGCAGATTAGACAGAAGCAGTTGGGAATTCATTTATTGTTCGTCTCTTGCCGGTCCAGCGTTATGGCAACAGCAGTGCAGCATTAAGACAGTGAGTGGAGAAAAGGGGCGAGATTTGCCTGCGTGCAACATTCGTTGTCAGCGCGTACGGCCAAGATCGGGAGAACAAAAGAGTGCACCAACAGCTTGATCGCACGAGTCGACCTGTTGGTAGGACTCTCCGAACAAATCATCGGATCATCTTTTAATCGAATGCTGCAGTGACAAAAACGCGAACATGGCGTTTCAAAGTAATAAGGTCTTCTGGGAGCGAATCAAAGAACCAGAGAACGATTAGCCGTGATCTCCAATGCCCACTCGCTCGAGATCTCGCTATCACTGCACGCCAAGTCTTCTTTGGCCGATTGAAAACGGCGATTCCAAGTTTCAAATGAACATTTGCACACGCCCAACAATTCACGAGACAAGGCCAAACGGGAGCAGTGCCCAGAGGGCAAAGGGAAACGACCGTCCCTTTCAACGGCCGTCCCTGGAGCATGACATTCCGTTCTTTCGCCTTCAACTCCCCTCCGCCTCCGATCTAGTACAACTACCGCAGACAAAGAAAAGAAAGAAAAAAAAAAAAGGAAAGAGTAGTAGTAAGACTCTTCTTACGTAGCGATGCAGCGCCAAATACGTTAGAATACTACATACATCAACGTCGAGCGTTCACAATAAGAGTGGGGATAAGGGAGCAAGAATCCCATGTGTACCATTATCTGCAACGCAGGAAAAAGAAAAAATAGGGAAGGATAACAACAAATTGGCAAATGAGACCAAGACAACGGGTTATGTCACTTTTTTTTGCTGTTCGAGACGCGGTCATTGCACGTCGCGAAAAAGACGGGCATGATCATGTGCTAATCAAGCAGCGATAGGCATAGCGGGCTTGGTCTCGTTCTTCTTCCCTGCCGCCGCCGCTTCCGCATCTTGAACGGCCTTCTTTGTCGCTTCCAGCTCCTTGATTTGCTTTTCCAGCTTCTCCTTAACATTATCTGTGACCCCTGCACCCTTACTTGGGACATTAAATGTCACACTTCGATGCACGCTTCCACCCATGCTTCCCGTCTCGGGATTTGGCACGTTGACCAGTGGCCCATTAGTAGATAAACCGCGGTGAAACGACGTCGGCAATACGCGGCCCTCAGGATGCTGGAATGGGCATCCGGCACGGGTGCACGCAGCACCAAAACGACACTGCTGGTTGAAGTGGGTGTGGGTTGAACGCGACGGGTGTGTATAAGAGCAGTTAGGGCGGGTACAGGAAGCACCAAAACGGCAGTGAACTGGACTAGCGGGTGTGCTGGGGTAAGAGGGTGTAGTATGGGGATGCGGATGCGTTGGGGGTGGTTTTTGAAGTTCAACACCTACGCAAAACAAACTTAACAATGGCAATTCGGAGGGAAATAATTGTACTTACCCGGCGTGTTCACGGCTGGGCTGACATGTGATTTGATACAATCTTTATCCTTACATTCTTTCCCTTTTTCACATGCATCTGTGCTGAGCACCATACCACTCTCGGCCGTGGCGACTGGCGATGGGTGCGAATACCTACACTGTGAATTCGTGCATTTGGTACCATACTTGCACAACGTCGGAGACTGAGGGCGCTCTGGTAGTGCATAGGGTATCCGTTGCGACTGAACAGGTGGTTGTGTAGAAGCAAGGGTAGGGGCTGGAGCAACAATGGGAATTGAAGGTCCAGCGGGTTGAGTAG
>JBBPKM010000132.1:0-20664 GCA_038089255.1 Austroboletus rostrupii
ATACCTGTTACTACTCATCCTTCTTCTCTTCAATCAGTATTCTGCTTCCTCCATATTGGACTTGGCCGGAGAAGCGCAATTGGGTTCGGGACTTTAACAATGCCTTTGGGTTGGGGCCAAGATGGGAGTTCAGGTATGGACTTAGTAATTGGTATTGACTTGACACCATCTGCACAGACTTCACATTTATGATTTGTGCCAGATTCCTTGGGTCTTGAATACATGATGGTTTTGCAACGGATATATGTAGATACCTTACATGGCTTAAATATCCCATCAAATTAGCATTGAGATCATGATTTTAGCCAGAACTGACCTTTTTGCCATTTGTGCTAACCTTGACAAGGTTGATTACAGAGCAGTGGTACTGCCAGAATGGATCTGAGTTCTGATGTGCTATATGGAAATGAGGAAGTTGATAGTGCTGCTGCATGAAGTAGCAAAAATAATAGGCACTTATATTTGTAGTTGTTTCAAAGGACCTTTTTGATTACTCATTGCTTTATCTGGCCCAGCTGCTAGACCAGGGCAAGTGGGTTCTTTCTAATAGCTATGGTTCTACACTTCTTTACCAAGCATTTGTTATATTCCTCTATTGTGTCTGCTCATTTCCTTGACATCATTTTGTAGGATACCCACTTGAACTCAGCACACATGTCCATGAAAAGAAAAAACTCCCTAGATCCAGCAATCTTGAATGAGTCTGGATGGATATGCATTGCAGCCAAAAAAAGGTGCTCAGATCAGGTCTATTCATCCAGGCCAGTGCAACCAATTGTACCATCTGCTGAAGTCACTGTAGTAGACTTGGATATAGTTATGCTGGCTGCTACATATGGCCTGGTGGTGCTGGATGATGTGGCTTGCTTGGATTGGGGTCTTTGGCTCACCTTGGTGCTGTTTTGATAGCACAAATGATGTGCAGCCTAGTGGTGAAGCTTCTGAGTTGATCTTTCTTGACTTCAGTGGCCAAGAACAATTCTTGGAGTAGTCATTAAGCATAGTGCCCATTAGGTTAGGCTTGTAGTAGATGATTTGTGAAGCACTAACCTCAACCATTGCTATCTGAGCTGGCTCAGAGTCATGTGCAACTATAGCATGTTGTGCCAGCAATAACTCTTTCTTGACTGCCTTTTGCTTTAAGATAGTAGTGCCAGATGGTTGAGGCTTTCCCAAAGCATGGTTATTGAGTAGTACTTGGGGTCTGTCTAAGACTTGTAGAAGTTTAAGCAGCGTAGGATTAATGTTTAGTTCATTGAATAGAAAATCACAGCTAGATAGAATTGCATGATTGACTTAAATAGGGTCATTACCGTTGGCCATGGCATTGCTATCCAGGCTGACATCAATCAACTTGAACTCATTGACCTCTTCCTTTACAAGACTGCCAAATGTCAAGATATGCTCTGAGGAAACCAGTCCAAAGACCTCTCTAGAGTTGGCAAAATTGAGCTCCAGACATATGTGGCCCAAGAAACCCTGAGTGGAGCTAAAACATTGATCAAGTTGCTACCCACAGACCTGATTGTAAAGTGTAGCAATAGTGTTGATCAAGGCAGTGTGGTGAGAGCCAGATGTCAATATGATAAATGGAGTTTTTGCTATATTGTTCTGAAAGGCAATTTGGATATTTCTACAATGGATGAAGTCATGATTTAGCACTGTCAGCATGACAATCCTGCTTGCTGGAGGCTATTCCAGGCCTTGTGGCATCCTTCAATATAGCTTCCATCTGATAGGATATCTTGCCAGCATCATTGCAAGCAACCTTTCTTTACATGCTTCATCTGCTCCTGGTGAACCTTGAGTGGAACATTGTCAAGTTCATAGTCAGTAGAACTAATTTATACATGCCTTTTCTGATGCAATGGACCACACACTCTCTTTTATTGCCCATTTTTCATATGCAGCCACTAACCATCTCTCCTGGACTTTGCTGTTCCAGTACTCAGTGCCATGTTTTCCAGGCTCACTTGCATGTTTTTTTAGTATGGCATTAGTTATGTCATCCATTACTGCAGCACACTCAGGGTTTCTATTCCCATTGAGTATAGTTGCCATATATCTAGTTATTGCAGTATCAATTAAAAATAAATCAAGAAGTCAAGTGATTGGAAGGCAACTTGAAATATAGCTTACCAAGCAATGAAGTGCCATACATCTTGCATTGCATCACTATTGGAAAATACTGAAATAATGGCACTTTGCATCAGACAGCAATTGTCTATAACAAATATTTCAGGAGGAGGCTGCTATAGAAGTGCTATGCAATTTTTAAACCCACTAAGCAGTTCCTGGATCTTGGCATTTGCTTTTGATTAACAGAAATGCTGTTAAAGTAGTAGTAGCGTTAATATAGATCAATCAGTAATTGCTACATATCCAAATAATTATTTCATTCTATTCATTGATAATACTTAAAATTCCATCCTTGAAATATTGTGATTGCTGACATTTCTCATTTAAAACAGTTGCCTTGTTGGAAATCTTGAATGTGTTGTCAAGCAAGCCACAGATTGCTATGGCAATATAGTTATGGTGTTATTCAATTATATAGTAATATAAAAAACATACTTGCCTATTAATGATCACATGTAGATCTATGATTCCTCCTGTTGTATGCATGTGACAAAGTCAAGGTAAACTTCAGTGATGATGTCACCAGAGATGCAATGTGCACCATATCCAAATGAGTCATCAAAAGCTGAAAATGGTTGGAGTCATTTGCACTGTACTCCAAAAAAAGACTTTACTGTTTCAGTTATCATCTTTAACATCTTATCAACCCTGGTCAGATACTCATGCATGCACCAATGATATTTAAGTAGATGAAGCTCTAGTGATTATATCGTAAGTGTGCCTTACTATCCAATAATAGAATGTACTCACATTTCACATATTCTACTAAGCCACCTGATATAAATGATGGCTGCAGCTCAATAATAAGATCAAAGAGATCTCTGGTTAGTCCATAGTGATAAAGAAATATTGGTATACCACCTATATGAGTTAGCAATAATTAATAATTGACAACCAATAGCCATCATCAAAACACCACCATTACCAGGGTTGAAAACTTCAAGTAAGTATATGTTATATTAACAATATAAGGATTTATGTGAAATCCTCCAATATTGCCAGTATTTCCAATAAGTGCTGCTAGTTGTTGTATAGCAGTGGATGCCACTGGAAAGTAAGCTGCTATAATCACTCATTGGATCTGAGCTCTTTGATTTTGACTTCCCTATATTTCTAGTGCCATCTTTTAACTTCATCACTTTGTATGCATTGCATCACAGCTGCAAGCCCAATGCAACCTCACTCTGAGAGACACCATGAAGCTTGCAAGCTCCAGTTCCATTCCATTCTTCCTAGCTAATGTCCATTTGTGATTGGCATTGAGAGCAGCAGGTGAGTTTTGGATAGTAGAATGGATAGACAATGTTAACTGGCTTCAGGTACTGTACTTCAGGCTCAATATCAAAGATATCTAATTGGCACTGAAGGTGCATATATGATGCTGGAATAAATTGTGGCCCAAAAAGAGGAATATCTGCACTCAATTTGCAAGGCAGATTGTTTTTCTTCCATGGATATGTTGTGTCCTAAATAAAATTGACATACTCAATGACTGTGCTTCTCATTCAAGCTGGCATAGTGGATAAGCACTCTTGACATCAACAGATATGTCTCTCCATGTCTTTACTCATTGTTTAACCTATCCACATGCCTTGGAGTTAGCTATGGACCTCAATTAGAAAAATTCAAAGTTATACTCACTGAGTTTGTTCATTTAGTGTGAAATGCATCACAGTCCTTTAATGGGATAAGTGATGACTTGCTAAGGAGTGTAATGATGATATCTGGCTTGAATGCTGATATGGTGGCATGTACAAAGGATAGGGAGCACAGTGATTGAGCAGTGGCAAGTATTTATAGTAAGTAGTACTTAACTGCATCACATTGTCATTTCTGCCTCCTATTTTTCATCTCACCTGTTGTTTTTTTTATATAAAATCATTGTGACTTGTCACTTTCATATAACCATCAGTTGGTATTCAGTCAATATATGCATTAGATTATATATTCACCAAGTCTGACTCATTCTATGCCAGCACAATCACCAGCATGGCTGACTCACTATATGCTGCAGCCAAGCAATCTCTAGCTCCAGCTTTACAGCACAGCATTGAGGACTGTATGCAACAGGCAACTAGCTGCATTGCTGCTGATCTGAGCAGTGATGTGATTGATCTCACATTGGCTGCATC
This sequence comes from Austroboletus rostrupii, assembly GCA_038089255.1. Taxonomy (NCBI): domain Eukaryota; kingdom Fungi; phylum Basidiomycota; class Agaricomycetes; order Boletales; family Boletaceae; genus Austroboletus; species Austroboletus rostrupii. The sequence continues at coordinate 4,272 of JBBPKM010000132.1, forward strand.
AGACAGTAATTCTGCATTAGAACCCTCAAGCTTGGCCCAAGGAGACTTATAGTCTATCTCACAGGAGTCAGCTCAACCACTTTTTAGCAATGCCATGGCAACATCAAGGTAAGTTTAAGAGTATTAATATAAAATTACTGTCATGACCACACTGTTGATGCCAGTGGGTCCAACCCTAATAAAAGGGCACACTTTTGCAGCAAAGCTACTAACAGTTGTGCCACATCATGCCAACATCATGATGGCCTCAAATTTTGAAGTTCAAGCAATACTCAAACAAATAGGGGAAAATCATGGCTTTCATGACAATGTGGTAAATGAGGTATACAAGTGGTCTTATTATTTAAAAGACACAAATATGGTCTTATATGTCATGAAAGAGAGTGCACAGAAGTGGGGAGAGAATGAGATCAATCACTGCCAAGCTGTAAAGAAGAGGAAAACAGCATGAATATCATGTAGCTCAAAACATCACTTTATACTACAACTTGTTGACTTTGATGGCCCACTGGACTCAGACCTTTGTACTTATCCATGTAACTTATTTCATCACCAATTTCGGCCAGTGTTCTAGTGTAAACATAATGTATTACTATTATTTTATCAACCCTTGTAGTTACCTTTCCTGTGGTGGATTTGCCAAGATCCAGAAGCTGACCCCTGCAGAGCTTCTCAGCTCACCTCCTGGCTCGTGATCCCCTTGCATGACCAATCTGCAAAAGCTTGTCCCTGATTATATGACTTGTGATCAGCTAGTGATCCTTGATAAGATAAGCAGGGGAGATAAGATAAGATCACACGATAAGATAAGATCAATAGATAATAGATTAGATAAGCACCAACTTGATAAGATTAGATAAGATAAAATCTTGTGGCCTAACAAAACAAGTCTAGAAAATGAAAAATAAGGCCATCAAGGCCACTTGTTGTTTGATCTTCATAAATATAGCCATAAAGGCTTGTTTTCTCATATTGTAACACTTATCATTGCTTACTATTTACTTCTCCTTTTGTACTATACAAGCCTGCCCTTGACTTCTTCTTTCTTATATGAACCCTTCAATGAGCAACTATGTACTTTAGCTTAGTTCTTTCTTGTATTCTTTCAAATACACTTTGTTTCCTTCACTAGCTCCTAAGTGCTTTCTTTCACTTGATCCCCTAGTAATCAGACTTCATTCTACTATTGAGTGGATACTACCCTGAATCATCTAGAATTCATAACCCTAAGTTTTGGATTACAACAGTTGCTTGTTCTTGCTTCACAAGGGCTATGCTTCTATCTACCTAGTCAAAGTGTAACAAAAGAACTAAGCTCTACCTATTGTGACTAGCATTGCTCTAGCTTGCCTATAATTCATCCAAACTGATACTCTGGTTGGCAACATCACCAAGACTTTCCTACACATTCAACAGCCTCTAACTCCTCAGAGGAAATTCCAACAGATTTTAATGAACCTTTCACATAAGAAAATCAAGACACCCAGAACCATACTGCACAACTTGAATGATTTTTGGTAATTCCATGGATCTCCACTCCATCCAGTCCAACATCCCAACCCCAAACAGGTAGAATCTTCTTTTCACCTCCACCAGGACCACCAGTATCTATCATGTCTACCACTGCTATAATTAAACCAACTGAACTTCACTTGGAAACTCCCAATGATTTTGATGGCTCCTAGGCTAAAGCTCTTTCATGGCTCTACTCTGACAACTCTACCTAGCAGTAAATAATAAACTCTATGATATGGCCAACAAGCAAATTGCTTATGTCTTGTCTTTTATGAAAAAAAGCACTGCCTTTACCTGGGCCAATATCTTTAGAAAAACAAAACTCACTAGTGGAACATTTACTCTTGGAACTTGGATGAACTTTGAAAAAGAATTCAAAACCTCTTTTGAAAATGCAAACATCAAAGAAGAATCCTTGGCTTGGCTAGCCAAGGAACACATCTATAAAAATCACTTTGGCAGATACAATCCTACTTTTTAGAAATACATTGCCATTTTCCAAAACAAAGTAGCAATCACCAGAATCAATGACAATCAAGTTTTGATCAACTACTTCATATCCAGAATTCCTATTTCTCTCATACATTGTATTCATACCATGGAGAAAGTCCCTAACAAAATTACTGAATGGTACTTCAAAGTGGCACACTTCACTAGTGTCAAAAAATGAGCCCTAGAAATTGCTATGTGATACAAATGAAGCAATATCACTTACTCATTCTCTTTTACTTCTCATTCCCAATTTGCCCACAACTCCAATACCATGGATGTCAACATCATGTGCCTCAAAAAGCTCACTTCTAAAGAATGAGAACAATGTATTTGAGAAGGATTATGCCTTATATGCTAAAAAACACATGGCAAGGCAATGTTCTAGCAAGTTTAACCACCTACCCTAAGTATCACTGAAGGATGTCAAAAAAGTAGAAGAATCTTCAGCTCTCATTTAAGAACTTCAAGATGATGAAATGGTTGGAAGGACCCATTTGGATTTTTAAATGGAAAAATGCCCACAATGTACATTTCTTCTTGTCATGATCTATCTTGTAACTCTGTACCAATAATAATGAAATCTATGCACATCCTTGTTCAATTACTGGTGCCTACTGATATGATCAAAGCTATTACCATATCTGCCCTCATCAACTCTGAAGCACAGTTTTCTTGTCTAGACTGGGCCTTTGTTTAAAAATATCAGTTTCCTTGAATATGCCTTTCCCAACCAGTTAACATTTAAAACATAGATGCATCTATCAACAAGAATGGACTTATCAAATTCAAAACATCTCTCTTTGTCAATATTAATGGTTATATCTGCAAGGTTGAGTTTTATGTTATAAACTGTGGAAAAAAAAACAGCAAGTATGCTGAAAGCAAGCTTTTGCGCAAGTTCTGTGAGCTGAGAGTGAAGCTCTGGGCGTTGCGTATAGAACTTGGAGGCGATAGCACAGACTACAGGATTGAGTGAAAACCAAGTTTCAATAATGAGAAGAAACTTACTTGACGTAAGCAAAAATGGAGATCTTGAACAAACAAGGGATGGTGTATGATATTCCTGATCCAGGAGGTGGCAGTGCATCTGCCGGGGCAAAATGTTAGCGATTGTAAGTAATATCGACAAGAAAACCAACATTCATATGGTCAAAGTAACTGATGAAAATTTAACGTTTAGTGTGGCGAGACAAGTAGGCATGCACGCAGAGCACTAACATATTGAATAACGCAACCACTTCCTCAGTGCTTACAAAGCTTAACATCTCGGGCTGTATTTGTCTCTCAATGAATAGCCGCCGAAGTGGCAATATCGATATCGGGCCTAACAAGTTATGAGCGGTGTTGCATGATCCCGCAGAGAAAACATGAAACCTGGTCTAAAGTAATTGTCGCTCGCGACGCCAAGCCGGCGATCTGAATCAACATCAACTTGACGAGCGGTAAACGAAGTTGTAATGCCGTGCGCTCTCCGATTTGCCAAACTAAGTTCAGCAAGTAAGCCCAATGGGTTCAAAGAATTGTCGGGAAGAGAATGTAATTTGGGAGAGGCTGAGGGAAGAGGAGTGCTCTGTGATGGGATGTTTGCCTGAGGGGGTGGAGAAGGTGATTGCATGAGAGCCTGCGTTTGAGCTGATTGATCTGCCGGGGACGGCGAGCGAGAGATCATGCCGGATGTCATGCTCGGGTTTCCGATGGACCTGAGGACGGTGTCGAGAGTACGTTCCATTTTTCGAAGGGACCTTGTGAGGAGCTCGTGTTTTCTTGGGCTTGGGTTTGAGTGGTAAATACTTTACGAGGAATGAATGGTTGATGTACTCACTTTGATGACCGTTTTCCACGGTTAGATTCTTCGAAGATACACTCGTGATTGCCAGCGAGACAACGCCGGCAGGGAAGACCTTGCTCGGCACCAACGCATTTCATTTTCAGGCGACGACAGACGGTGCATGCACTAGAGGAAGATGAGGGGCGACAGGAATCGATGGATGAGATAATCTCACCGGGCACCCCTAGTCGACTTTGGCTTGTGTTCATCCTTTTCGGCTGCAGGACTAGGGCCATCGGTGGAATCATCAACGCGGGGCCTCTTTCTGTTGTTGTCGCTGTGGCCGCCGACGTGGGAGGAAGGGCGCTTCCCGCTTGTATCGGGAGAAAAGGACATGCTTTCGGTTGGAGGGGTACCGATGGTGTCTGAGCCCTGGGAGGAGGGGGAAGAAAGGTTGGTGAGAGAGGGGTGATGTGGGACGGCTTGTTGGAGTTGCTGGGCTTGGTGGTGATATGGGTAGTAGGAGGAGTAGAGGCCGGAAAGAGCTGGGTCGATCTGTGGGGAACGCGGTGGGGGCATGTTGGGCTGTGGAATGCCGTGGTCCGGGTGGTGCATGGCGGCGATGAGGTCGAGCTTGCGGGGGGGGCGCTGCGGACAACATGGCATGAGGGTCATTCTGGAGGTAGGCGATAAGAAACACTTGCGGGACTGGTAGATATATGTAGGATGGTTAAGGTTAAGGTCCAAGGAGGAGCAAGCGACACCACGTGAACACAAGGCGGGGGTGGCGCGGACGAGAGCGACGCTGCAGTCGTTGGCCGACGCAGCTTCAATTGTCGGAGCTCAAATTCACCGTTGACGCCGGCGACGCCCATAAATCGCTCGACCGACGGAAAGAGATCGGCTTTAGAGTCTTATCGCATGCCCGCTCTCGTTGCCTAGGGACATGCACAACACTGCGCCATCTCTGAGCTTTGCACTTCAATGCAAGACCCTATGTTTGATTTCTTTACCCGTCGTCATGCTCGGCAAGGTGGCCATTCAAGCCCTTCAATGCGCATTTACTCACGGAGTTCTGCAGAATCGATGCACCTGTTTATTTTTGGCTACACCGGTGGTATTTTGTGAGTGTGGGACGGACAGACGGAGAAATCTGCAAGTGGGCTGATCTTGTTCGGTAGTCATCTTCACCGCCTTTGGTGGTATGATGACGTTAGAATTCACATAGCTGGTGCGTAACCGGTGCGACAACGATCCTGGGGCTTCAAGTGTGTTCTTTGGCTCGGACCTCTGAGCCTGCACAGTCACTCGGGCTGAAACTGTCAATCGACGAGGCTGCATGACCGCCGCATTATGGTATGCTAGGACAAGTCGGAGAATGGCCCGAGGGTCAGTGCCCGACCAGGTGACGGTACCGAAGATTTATTTCGGGATCAGACATACGCAATCCGAAGACTATATCCATGGGGAGGAGGCTTGCTAGATCCGTCGGAAAAGTAACCAATCGTCTGCAAAATGGAGATACCGCATGCAGATCTGGGAGGAGTCAAAGTGTGAGCCGGAAGGTCCAAAGTCTAATCTATATGACGTCGAACGCGGGCACAGTGTGAGACTCTTCCTGTGCTTGTTGGTACTCGTGATTTTTGTGCTGTGAGAGTAGGGACGCATTGAAGCCGTTCTCGGCAAGCCGGCAGCGGGATTCCGCGGGCACTAGCCCACTCGGAGATTGAAGCGGCTTCTGAAAGCGGCTTCGCTTTGGGTTGTGCAGGCAGAGTGGCTTTTGATGCGCGTTCACAGACACTTTTCCTCTTCCTCCACTGTTTTTATAACAAGGCCATGAGCCATCAACCACGTCCCTCATTGGTGCTGGCACCATCAGTAAATACTACTACGTATGTTTTTTTTCCCAATTCTGACAAGTATTTCTTCATGCATTGACGCGTCGCTTTGTGCTCCAGCGTGGTGACCACCACGACTACGACGACCACATATGCTCCTATTCAATTACCGCCTCTTCCCCCGCCAGTGGAGCCCAAGAATCCCAAGGACTACCCTTTGTTGCACGCAAACTTGCCTGCATCTCTTCGGAGATTCTCACTCGTCTTTCCAGGAGGTGCTCATGCTACCTTTCGGGATGGTGAAGATGGCGAGGAGGAGATGCGGGAAGAAGAGCCGGTCGCCAATGGGGTCGGTTGGAGAATGCTCAAGCCCGAAGAATCGACCGAGCAGAGTAAGGTGGTCGGTCTTGCCGAGGCGGTCGAGCGCTTTGGTAGAAAGCGGTCACACGGCGTTGATAACATGATGGAGGGAGTAGAACCAACGATGGATCGAGAAACGCATACTCCTCCAAGAAAGAAGGCAAGACCCGCACATATACCTCCCATCTCGACTATGAATGCCGCGGCACCTCCTTCTCCTCTCCCGTCTCCCCATGGTTCGCCCTCGCCCCAGACGATCTGGCCTTCTGCGCCTCCTAGCGGCGCCTCTTCGCCTCATCCGCAGCCTCCATTTCAGCCTGATTTGGCTGTAAATACGCTCCTGACCCTCCCATCATTATTAACACATTTCACAAATCTGCCGCAACAGCTGCAGTCTCACTTTCTGCTTACACTTTTGCGGCATTCTCCGCTGCCGGTACTCCGGACTCTCCATTCTGTTTTAACTCCGACACTAGCGCGAGATTTCTTGACCCTGCTTCCCCCAGAGCTCGTATCGCACATCCTCAGCTATCTCCCATATTCGACTCTTGCACGCGCTTCCCGAGTTTCAAAATCGTGGCGTGCTATCATTGATTCAGATCCGGTGCTCTGGAGGGATCTTCTTAAGAACACAAAAATCTGGTTCGGAGGCGATAGCGAGCGGGCGTTTGCGCGCTCAATTTACACCCGTCGTCTTGCAGAGGTGCGCAAGATACCCACAACTCTTCCCCTTCCACATCCATATAAGCTACTCTTCAAATCGCGGCATCTCACTCGGACACGTTGGGTAACGAATGAGATGCCAAAACACCATACATTCCCTGCTCACGGAAATTCAGTGGTGACTTGTTTATTGCTTTCTCACGGTCGTATCATATCGGCTTCAGACGATCACTCGATACATGTCTATTCGCCGGTGACGGGCAAGCTTTTACAATCTCTAGACGGTCATGATGGAGGCGTCTGGGCTTTAGCGGCCACCAAAGACACACTCGTGAGTGGCTCTACGGATCGTACTGTCCGGATCTGGAACCTGGCTACTGGACAATGTACACATATATTTGCTGGGCATACAAGCACCGTTCGGTGCCTTGCCATCGTCAAACCCGAATGGGTTGAGGTGGAAAGTGAAGGTGGTGTTATTTCTAGGGAAAAATGGCCCAAGCGATCTGTGATTGTCACTGGGAGTCGTGATCATTCCTTACGGGTGTGGACATTGCCTCGTCCAGGTGACCCTGAATATCGATGGGTGGGTGCGGATGACACGGACATCGAACTATCGGAGGTAGGTCGTCGTTGTAGGCGTCGGTTGTCATCTCACTTTTGTTTTAGGAGGACATTGATGAAAATCCATATCATAAATTGCACCTTGAAGGCCACGACCACGCGGTTCGCGCGCTAGCCGCTCGGGGTCGTACACTTGTATCTGGCAGCTATGACTGCACGGTGCGAATATGGGACATTGTTACGGGCGAGTGTAAATTAATTTTAGTTGGCCATACCCAAAAGGGTGAGTTGTTGCTGGATGTGTTACCTTTGCTTGCTCACGGTTCCCGCAGTGTACAGTGTTGTTTTAGACCTCAAGCGTAATATTGCATGTTCAGGATCCATGGATGGGACTGTTCGCATCTGGAATTTGCGCAACGGTCAATGTCAGCACACACTAACGGGGCATACTTCTCTAGTTGGCTTACTAGGCCTTTCACCTTCTTACCTCGTCTCGGCCGCCGCCGACTCGACGCTTCGCATTTGGGATCCAGATACGGGTGAGCTACGACACACGCTTGCCGCTCACGCCGGTGCCATTACATGCTTCCAACACGATGAGTTCAAAGTTCTCAGTGGGTCGGACGGAACATTGAAAATGTGGAATGTTCGCGATGGAACAGTTGTGCGAGACTTGCTTACAGGAATCAACGGCGTATGGCAAGTCGTTTTCGAGGGGAGGTGCTGCGTGGCGGCGAGCAATCGAAACACAACAACTATGCTAGATGTTTGGGACTTTGGAACGGAAGACGACGACGACTGGATTGGAGAGCCGCCTGGCGGGATATATGATGATGATACGGAGGAGAGCGAAGCAGACGGGCAGGCAGATGGTGATGCAATGGACCAGGACCTCGAGGTTGACTCGTCAGGACAATTTACGGAACGGGGAGGGACGCTCCGCGATGCTGTCGACGACAACGACTCAACACGCATTCCGTCTGACACAGAAGATGAATCGATGGAGAGGGGCGACGGGGTAGGAGGCTCAAGGTGGGCTAGAAGGGGGCCGTCGCGTCGGATGGTGGCCGGGGAGAGCTCGGTGAGACGGAGTCATGGACTTGCTTTGGACGGTATACCTGGGCGACTGCCGACGAATGAGACACCCACACGGCCAAGGATACGGCCAGCAGGGAGAAATGGGGGTAGGCGATAGCAGTTGTCATTTTTTATGTCGGACGGTTGTACTTAGATTAACATTATAAGGGCGGATGACTAAGTGGTCGTGGGAAAAGACGTGAGCGTCGTTGAGTTTCGGCGACGCTCCAACTCGAACGTGATGGACTCGTTCGACAACTTCCAGTACGACTCTGCTTCCTCGTACGGCGGCGCCCACAGCGTCGTCGACGACAACTCATCGGTCTACACCGCAACAACCAACGCTCCACTCGACCTCAGCGCCCTTTCTATCACCGGCGATCATTTGCTCGACCGCAATGGCCATCACCACTCCTCACGCTCCACGATAGACGAGGATTTCGATGCTGTCCTTGACGATCTGAAGGACGAAGGCTCCGTCGATCTCCCACCGCACGCCTGCAGGTACGTCGACCATTCCGCTCCACCGCGCGGGGTAATAATTATCATCCAGTTACTGCGGCATTCATTCCCCAGCCTCAGTCGTAAAGTGTCTCGTTTGTTCCAAATGGTTCTGCAACTCTCGCGGAAATACATCTGCATCGCACATTGTCAATCATTTAGTTAGGGCCAAGCACAAGGAAGTAATTTTGCATGCTGAGAGTCCACTTGGCGAAACTACTCCCGAATGCTACAACTGCGGCAGCAAGAACGTTTTCATGCTGGGTTTTATACCTGCGAAGAGTGATACCGTCGTCGTTTTGTTGTGCCGGTATGATGACTCACTTTCGATTTCATCGCCTCCTCATGCCTGCATTCGCAGTCAACCTTGCGCAGCAACGACCAAAGATATGTCGTGGAACGCTGCTCTCTGGGCTCCGTTAATCGACGATCGTTCTTTCCTCTCTTGGTTGGTGAAGCCTCCCAGCGAGACCGAGCAACTTCGTTCTCGTCAAATCTCTTTCAACCAGATTAACCGTCTCGAAGACCTTTGGCGCGAAAATGCGAATGCCACCCTCGAAGACTTGGAGAAACCTGGGGTTGACGACGAACCACAGTCGATTCTGATGCGATATGAGGACGCGTATCAGTATCAGAATATCTTTGGCCCCTTGGTCAAAATAGAGGCGGATTATGACAAACGACTTAAGGAGAGCCAGACCCAAACGGACATCACTGTGCGTTGGGACCTTGGATTGAACCAGAAGAGGGTTGCCTGGTTCTGCTTGCCGAAATTGGAAAGTGGTGAAGTAAGGCTCGCGGTAGGTGACGAGTTGAGGTTGAGGTATCAGGGCGAATTACACAAGGCTTGGGATGGAGTTGGTCATGTCATCAAAATACCCAATAGTACGTCTGTTTCGCAGCTTCATTTACACTATCTAATCCCTTTTGCAGATGTATCTGATGAAATCGGATTAGAGTTGCGAAGAGCGGAAGGCGTTCCCACTGACATCACCCATGGTTTCTCGGCCGACTTTGTCTGGAAGTCAACCAGCTTCGACCGAATGCAACTAGCTATGAAAACGTTTGCAGTAGACGAGAAGAGTGTGAACGGTTATATCGTGAGCGTGGATCGGGCATTATGAACGGTGATCAGTACTAACATAGAACTAGTACCACAAGCTTTTGGGTCATGAGGTGGAACCCCAAGTTCTTCGAACCCAGATGCCCAAACGCTTCTCTGCCCCGGGACTTCCGGAGTTGAATCATTCACAAATGTACGCAGTCAAGAGCGTCCTGCAGAAACCCCTTAGCCTTATCCAAGGCCCTCCCGGAACTGGCAAGACGGTCACTTCTGCATCAATCGTGTATCATCTCGCGAAGATGAACCCTGGTCAAGTGCTCGTCTGTGCACCATCCAATGTTGCTGTCGACCAATTAACAGAGAAGATACATGCCACCGGGTTAAAGGTCGTCCGACTCACGGCTAAATCGCGCGAGGCCCTGGATTCCAGTGTCGCTTTCTTGACATTGCACCAACAAGTCGCAAATAGTACTACTCACGTTGAGCTTCAAAAGCTCATTCAACTGAAGAATGAACAAGGCGAGCTGAGCTCAAATGATGAACGCAAATACAAGACTCTCATTCGCCAGTGTGAGAAAGAAATTTTGAGTGCCGCAGACGTGATTTGTTGCACGTGTGTTGGTGCTGGTGATCCAAGATTGAGCAAATTCAAGTTTAGAACGGTCCTTATCGACGAGGCGACCCAAGCCGCTGAACCGGGTATTATTTTGTCTTGCGATGCTTTTCCATGTTTAATGACTTGAATCCTGCTGTAGAGTGTATGATTCCTCTCGTTCTTGGTTGTAAACAAGTTGTCTTTGTAGGCGATCATCAACAACTTGGACCAGTTATTATGAACAAGAAAGCTGCTCGTGCTGGTCTCACACAATCGCTTTTCGAGCGCCTAGTTGTCCTTGGAAACCGCCCAATCCGACTCCAAGTTCAGTATCGTATGCACCCGTGTTGCTCGGAGTTCCCGTCCAACATGTTTTATGAAGGCACGCTGCAGAATGGCGTCACAGCCCCTGAACGCCTTCGCAAGAACGTCGATTTCCCCTGGCCTGTTCCTGATACCCCGATGTTCTTTTACCAGAACCTAGGCCAGGAAGAAATATCATCCAGTGGAACGTCTTTTCTCAACAGGTATGTATGATTGGATGTTTGCTGGGACATGCTTACATTTTGTTCAACAGGACCGAAGCCTCCAATGTGGAAAAGATTGTTACGAAATTTTTCAAATCTGGTGTCGTTCCCGGGCAAATTGGTATTGTTACACCATACGAAGGACAGCGCTCTTACATTGTCAACTATATGCAATTCAACGGCTCCCTCAAGAAGGACCTATATAAAGAGATCGAGGTTGCGAGCGTGGACGCATTCCAGGGCAGAGAGAAGGATTATATCATCCTGAGCTGCGTCCGGAGTAACGAACACCAAGGGATTGGCTTCTTGAATGACCCCCGGCGATTAAACGTTGCTCTCACCCGGGCCAAGTATGGTATTGTTATTCTCGGAAATCCCAAGGTTTTGAGTAAGGTATGCTATAAAGCGATTTGTGCACTTCGAGACCGCTCAGTGCTCTGTCTAGCATCCTTTATGGCATTACCTGCTTACTCATTACAAGGAGAAGAATTGTTTGGTGGAGGGTCCGCTTAACAACCTACAACCGAGCATGATTCAGTTTAGCAAACCTCGACGAGCTCTCAAGATGGACTCGTTCCGCCGACACGAGACTAGTGCACGCGAGTACATGCCCACTGGCGGTGTCGGACGCTCTGGTACTCCGAGTCGCTTTGACGCCAATTTCTATCGTACCCACGACGCCCTTGCATACATTCCTTCCGACGTACAGTCCCTGCGTTCTCAGGCGACCTACTCATCCGGTCTACCCATATTTGCTGCAACGGGGGGATTCCCGCCTGGTGTGCCTCGTGGACCAAGTGGCGTGGGCAAACGCAGCGCATATGGAAGCTACGCCAGTTCCATTATTTCTCAGGATGCTGGCCCACTCAGTAGTGCGAGCATTGGAGGTGGTGGATCGCTGGCGTACTCTCAGTCGGACCGCCTTCGCAGGCGTGGTTCGTTTTCTTCGGCAGCTGGTACGGACATGGGAAGCATGAGCGGATATGATTACAAGAGTCAGGATGGAACGACGGATGCGGACGATATGAAGAGCCAGTACACAGGGACCCAGTCTGGTGTCACTGTGTTTTGAACGCGTTGGTTGGTGCAAGACAGCCGTGTTTGGTACGTGCGATATGGCTCAGCTCGAACGCACTTTGAGCGACTCGCCTCGCCCGTTTGTCGCACTTGCCCGTCGGGATGCACTTGCTTGCTTTTTCTCTTTCCTCTTTTATCGCAGGCAAGCGCATTTGCGCCAAGTCACTGACTCGATTGCAAGGTGGCTCGTCCATTGGTGTGTGCTCGTCGGAGAAACGGTTGATGAATCTCCCTTTTTTCCACTCGAGCAAATATTAATATGTTGTCATGCACCTTATGCTCCAACTATGACATTCAATTACTGCGTAGAGAGAAATTTTGCTGTATGAACCGATTATGTTAAATACGAGACATGATTAGCCAGGCTTTGGGGACTCGACTGTCATCCCACCGCCAGTCTCGCCGCCGCGTTGATGCAATCAAAGAAAATCCGAATGTAGTACATCATGTTTTGCGTGTTCCCTTCTTGGGTCCAGCCGAGGTTTCCTCTGAAATAGCTCTCCGGTGTGACGACGGAGGTGCCGACTGAGCTGTATGTTGCACTTGCAACGCATCATCTGCCGGCAACATACGCGCTTGTGTGAAGAACAGCTTGGCGTCCCTCTCCGCAATGTTCTCGATATAATATGTGTTTCCTGGCGTTTGCACTGTTCAATCAAGTACCATACAAGAGCAATGGACGAACCCCGAGGAACGAGAAACATGCCACCGGTAGTGATGATGAAGCTCGTCTCATGTATGAAAACCGACACGGCGCCTTGGATGACATAAAACACCTAAAAGAAAACCGTCGATCGTTTTACAGCACTGAAAATGAAGCGCATCCCGCGCACATAAGTATTGTCCTTGGTCGACTTGCTCGGTTTCTGGGACTTGGGTGGTATATGCATCTGACCAGCCGCAATGAACTCGCCTTCGCCAAAGATCTTTTGAAAGAACCAGTTGCTGTTGGCGGCAGGTTTAGGTTCAATCATATTGGCCAAGAAGGCGACGCCTGCAAGTGGGACGTTAGCAACCAGGTTTGACAAGCGCGTCATTCCTCACGTCGTGACACCTCTTCCTGCGTGTCAAAGTCGATGACGGTCGCATTGGTAGGCGTGTCTGCATCCCAGCCTTCTTCCGGGTCGAACGGGGTGTCTGTGTCTCTCACTTTGCTCTTGCTGCGTACGCCTGCACGTTTACGTTTTCCCGCTTTACCGAGTGGCCTAACGGGTTCCTCGGGAATGCGGACAATTTCCTTGATGTGAGGAACGAGAATCATGTCCGAATCGCGCCGCCCATAGACAACCTTTTCTTGCCGCCACCACTGCAAGGGTTTGTAACGGTGGCGCTGCCCGCGTCGCACCCCGTCTGGCGTAGGCGAGTCTGTAGACATCTGAGTGACGAATATGGAACGACGAGGCAAAAACGTACGCTCGATAGGAGGTCTGACGACGCGTTTCTCTGGTCGCGGTTTCTTGGGTTTCGGAGCCTCTTTCCTCGGCTTCTTTGCAGGGGGATCGTCCTCGGCTTCGTCTGGCGCGTTATCGACCTCGTCAAGACCATGCGCCAGCTCGTCTTCCAACCCGTCCGCTTGCTCCTCTTCCTCCACGGGAACTGCCTTTCGCTTTCCCTTGTCCACCGTTCTAGACAGCGCTTGCTCCGCCTCTGGAGCCTCTTCCTCCGGAGTGGCTTCACGGCCTGGCGATCTCGGTGGACTGTCTTCTTGCTGTGGGGGCTCGTAATCGTTTGCGTTTCGGTAATCGAGATCGGGGTCTGGAGTTGGTTCTTGGGGTGCATATGACTTTGAGAGAGCGGACGGACTTGGGCGGTTGGCCACGGACGGCCGCACGATGGAGAGCGCGTTCGGAGAAGGAATCTGGTCGTAATCGACGTCGGAGACGCGTGCAAGCGGGCGAGAAATAATAGGGCGCCTCGAGGTCTCGTGCGCATACATGTGGTTCGCGTGCGTGTTCGTGAAGTAGGCGAGGGGGCTTCCTTGGTTGCCTGTAAGAAGGGTGGACATGAGCGGGACGGCCGGGTGGTGCGGGTGCTCACTCTCGGCGAGATCCATGGACATTTCGCCATCTTCGTCCGGAAATTCGACGGGCGGGGGGATGGAGAAGCGCTTCTTCTTGTTCTTTATGCGGGGCGGGGGTCGATTGTCGGCTTGCTTGATGAGCTGCTCAAAGGGCTCGAACTCGTCCGAGTTTCTTTCGACGTAGGCGACGGCGACGCCGGTCTTCTTGCCGCGGGCGAGGTCGTCTGCGCGAAAGGGGATGTGCTGGCGGGGAGGGCCCCTTCTTGTGCCAAGCGACGACTTTCTGCGGTCAGACTCGCGGGCCATGGTCGTGGCAGAGGATAGGCGTGGGAAAAACAAACGAGGACGCTCCATTAGCTCATATTACGTCATGTCTAGCTCGACGGTGTACTAGGGCCCATCGCCAACCTGAGGAGCGAAATCGCATTCCGCCCCGTCCTCGTCCTGCTCGCGTCCATCCTGCTCACCACAGACTGCCTCAGCTCCTCGACGGTGCGCGGCGGCTCTGCTGCAATGTACTCCCGAGACCCAGGCCAGTGCGGGTTGCTCCGGAAGTGCGACTGTGTCTGCCACACCCTCAGGTCCATGTCCACCCTTGCCGCCTTCAACCCCTGTCGCCGTTTTACGACCATGGGCCAGGAATTGACGACTGCCTTCTGCGGCCTGATCATGACCTCCCCGGTGCACGTGGGGTCGTCCCAGACGATAGGTTTTTCCATCCCCGCGTTCCGCTTGAGCACACGGCCGCCCATTCTTGCAAACGACGCCACATAACCCTGCAAGCTCTTGTCCCTGTGCCTTGCTTCGTCTGCCAAGCGACCCTTGCGTTCCTTGGTCATTAAAAAGGTCTGCAGGGGCGAATAGTGGGGGTAGGTAAGGCCACCCGAGGCATGCGGCACATGCTCGATCTCTGTGTCGCGCGGGTCGGTCCGGCGGCGCTCCGAATCGTGAGCGGCAAACAGGTCATGCCAGCGAGTGGATGGCTTGCTCAGGTTGATGAGCTGGTACGAGGTGTGGTCTGGGTGGTCCTCAGCTTTGCACTGCTCAAGAAAGGCATTGCGGCGTGCACGTATTTTGTGGAGGTAGCCCGCAAACTCGCGGCGAGTCATGGTTTCGATATTGGGAATGTACGACTGCCGCAATGGATCTGGGCTTGTTTTGGGGACATAGTCGGAATCGACGAGGTGCTCCTGCGGAGAACACGGCCAGTTCTCGACGGGACTTGGCGTCAGTTTGAGCTCGTCCCAGTTCTTGATCCAGAGAGCCTGTGGTTCCGCAGAATTCCAGTCGGTCTGGTGCTCCTTGGTGTCGACGCCCTTGACGGTGATGTAGGCGCCACGACGACGGACAGGGAGGGGGCGCTTGAAACCCCAGTCTCCGCGGTGGGCATTGCCGCCGTGAGACGCGTACACTTGGCTGATGAGGGGGTCGAAGGAGGCGAACTTGGACTGCTTCAACAGGGCTGCAAAACGAGAGGAATGCATCAGGGAAGACGACTGCACCCGTGCGCCCGTGTTTTTTTTTCTCGGCCGGCATTTCCCGAGTGGGTATAAAAGGACGCGGCGAGCCAACACGCGCGCAACGACGTCCAAATTACTGTTCACCACAATCGCAGGGATGGATGGTCCAGACAAGCGTCGAAGACGGATCGGATGCGGTCGTCTCGAAAACAGTCTATGCTGATGTTCCTCCCGCTGGTCGAGGGACAAGGACGCGGGACAACCTGGAGATGCCCACAGCGCATGTATGTACTCTGCTAGGTAGTGTCACACGCGTATTGAAAGCACTGCCAGGGTCTGGTCTGTTGATGTGAGTGTCGCGACACTTTAGTTGCGTGGTGGTCAGACACGGCGGATGAACAACCTGGTAAAAGAACACATCCCGCCCGCAAGGGTCCTCCCGCGTGGGGTGTCGCGTGGGTTCCCAAGGAGCCAGCGGCAGCGGAGGTGGATGGGGAGCTGAAGGCGAGGCTGATGTGTCTGGCCGCGCGAGTCCGGGTGAGCGCTGGCTGACTGCATCACAGCGACGCCGCATCAGGTGGAGTGCAGTGGGGGTGGAGCAAAGTACTCTGTAGCTACGCTGTGTCCGTGTATCAGTGATGGGACCCGCCAAGTGAATTTTTTTTTTTTTACCGAGCCGAGTGTTCGGGAAGACGAACGGGATTCTCTGACTGTTACCAACCGCTTTCTTTTTTCGTTGGACTGTCCTCCGCAGACAAGGAGCGTTTGCTTATTACTTGCTGGCCGTCTCATGAAATGTACCACCGCAGCAATCCCTCGCTCCGTTCCATCCCTTCCTCCGCAAATCTCTCCCCGATGCCGTCCCCGCCCCCC
>JBBPKM010000133.1:0-20639 GCA_038089255.1 Austroboletus rostrupii
CGCGTGCACTTCATTCGGCGGCCTCTTCGCTGTCCGGTTCCTCCTCGGAATATGCGAGGGTGCCATCACTCCCGGCTTCATGATCGTCACATCCATGTTTTATACCCGCGCCGAGCAGACCCGCCGCGTCGGATACTGGTGTCAGTCTCTCTGTCCACCTCCCCCCCATCTCTCATATCCCTCCAGTCCTCATGAACGGCTTTGCCGTCATCATTCTCGGCTTTGTTTCCTATGGCGTCCTCCACATACATACCCCAAGTTTCATGCCCTGGCAGTGGTCAGTCCGACACCCATCTGTATCCAGCACCACTGAACTGCTCTCTGGTCGCAGGCTCATGATCATCACTGGCGTCTTGACCCTCATCACTTCCATTCTCTTTTGGTGAGCCCTTTTTCTGTCGGTCTCCTTACCTTGCTTCATCTTGCAGGCTCTACTTCCCCGACTCTCCCACGAATGCCTGGTTCCTGTCGCCCGAGGAACGCATCGCCGCCGTGCAACGCATCCAGGTGAACCAGACCGGAATCGAGAACAAGTCGTTCAAGATGGAACAGTGCGCTGCTTCTTTTCCGGTTCTGCTCCCGTCCCATCATTATCTCGAGGTTCTATGAAACTGTCAAAGATCCCAAAACTTGGCTTCTCGCATTTTTCGCAGCAACCGCGTCCGTCCGTTTCATTCATTTTGCCTTACCCTATTCTGATTTTCTTCACAGCAACATCGTCAATTCTGTGCGCCGCGTCTCTCCGTGCCTGGCGCTGCGCTCATCTTTTTCCTTAGCTGACTAATCAACGCCAACTCATAGTCGCCCAGTTTGGCTTCACCGACATCCAGACAACCCTTATTGGCTGTGTCGACGGCGTCGTCGAGAGTGCGTCCCTTTCACCTGAATAGGCCTGCTGACCGATCCCCCATCAGTTTTGACTATATTTTTGGGCGTAACTCTCGCTTCACAGCCGCACATCGGCCGCGCTTACGCTGGCGTGCTGATGTATGTTCCTGCCATCCTCGGCGCAGTCCTTGTCAGCACCCTGTCATTCTCCGACAAGGTTGGCCTGCTCTTTTCCTATTGGATATCGAGTAAACTTCCACTTGAGTCTCATCGGCATATGTTGACACTTTTTCTCAGTTTTCGCCATTGCCCCATTCACGATATTTCTGGGATGGGTGGCGTCTCTGACAGCTGGTCACACGAAACGTGCATCTCTTGGCCTTTTGATCCCCATTTGCATTCTGACGGATCGTCTTCAGGTATCACCACAAATGCCATCGTGCTTTGTGCCTATGCTCTCGGAAACGCTGTCGGTCAGTTTATGTGGAAGGCACAGTACCAGCCTCGGTAGGCTTCTTTTGACATCTTGCCACCCGAGCTAACCGTGTTGCAGGAACCATGTCCCGTGGGCCGTCATTACTGCCACCAACTTTACTTCTGCTGTCACACTCCTCGTGTTACGCTTCCTGTACTCGCTTGAAAACAAGCGACGCGAACTCGAAACTCACGATGATAAGTACGACGCCGTTTACATCAAGACTGAGTCCGGTGAAGAAAAGCAGGTTGACAAGGCAAGTATGCTGTGAAATACCCATCTAGATACCGTTGATCTTTGTCCACAGGCTTTCCTCGACCTAACCGACAAGCAAAATCGCGACTTCCGCTATGTCCTATGAGCCTGGGATGTTCATACAATGCCAGCCCGGTGGGACGCCCTATATGTAGAGCTGATAATGTCTATCTGCATGTGCCTGATTTGCAGTCTGTGACTCTTGGCTGCCTAGGATGGGAATCATCCGGTAGGTGTCCTTTACGGGATGTTCCGTTGGGATGACTTCCCGTGCCCAGGCAATGATTTCCCGTCTCTTGGTCTCCGTGAATTTGTTTGGACAAGCAACACTTTTGTTACCCGTTTTCCCAAGTGATATCATCGAGAGTTGCGTGGCCCTGCTATTTGTATACCTGGAGTCTTCCGAGTACCATGAATTAGTACATGCGCTTTCCAATGAACTCAAACAAGTGCTGCAGGAAGAAGCGTCGAGAGATTTACATGAAGAGGAATAGTCTTGCTCGCGTTCGACGCTTGATGGGCATG
Organism: Austroboletus rostrupii; assembly: GCA_038089255.1. NCBI lineage: Eukaryota > Fungi > Basidiomycota > Agaricomycetes > Boletales > Boletaceae > Austroboletus > Austroboletus rostrupii. The sequence goes on from JBBPKM010000133.1 coordinate 2,084, forward strand.
TCGAGTACTCTGAATTGCAATCGTCCTGATCGCAAGCGGAAGCGCGAAGAAGCAAGGGAGAATCTACACTGCTGTGGGCAAACAAGGTTCTTGACAGGTGCTGTACGTGTCGCCGAAGCGTGGTAAACGCCAGCAGAAATTGCAAGCGCTCCAGAGCCAGATCACAAGCGGATGCACCCAAAACAGGATGTAGGGGCAAGTCGTCCACGATGTACGCTGTGCAGCCTATGGCGTCCGACGCGCGATGGGGCAGATACGCGACGATTCGGAGATCATGTGCATCGAATATCAGCCCAAAAAGGATGAGCCATTCCGGAAAGGAGGCTGCTCTTGTTACGAGCGATGCCAGATGGCTGAGGTGGAACCGGCCATGGATGGTGAGTTTCTCGGGAATGGAACGCGAGTGATTTGGCGATGCAGATTGGTGCATTCCAAGGAGCAGAGCGCCATTGTTGCCTTCGTCGAGTTGCGGGGCGATTGTAACGTCCATGCCAGCGTGCTTGTCGCTACTCACCTGCCACGTTAGACACGTTTTTGCTCCCCCCAAAAACGCGCTCATGGGCATACCTCGTTAGTCTGGTGAAAGGAATACCTTCGAACACAACAGGCACAAGCGTCTCCACGCCTGGCATCTCCGGATCCGCCAACAGCCGCGAGACCATGTCTCGCGGCAGTGGGTTGTCCGCAGTGGCTGTGACCACCCGGCGACCGCCATCGAACAAGACGGTACCTAAGGGACACTGTGTCTGTCGATTGCATTCCTGTCTGCCCGCCAAGTTGGTCAGGCATGGCTTCCCAATCGTGCGTGCAGAACCAAGTAGTCAGCCCGTGTAGATTGGACAGAGAATAAACAATAACCATACCATCCACGACATGGGTACGACCAGTTTGGTGCGTCCTTTGGGTTTCCAGCAAGAGCGAAGGTAGTGCAGGTATGCCAATGGCTGCCCCAGTTCTGGTGCGCTCGTTTCGAGCGATCTGTCGTCGGACAACAGCCTTGGCCTTGCTGGATCAGTCAGCCTTCGAGGAGGGTGGTCGTTCAATGACACCTCACCTCTCTTGCACGGGCATTTCTACTGGGCCGGAATATGGGTGGGACATGGTGGCGTATGGTTGGAAACAGACGGCCTGGAGCAGAAGACGTGTGCTGGATGTACGGTCTGGAACCCGGCCAGTACAGCTTGTCATACAGGCCGGCTATTACGTCCGTTGGGTCATCATCTCGCCAGCAAGGACTAATAACCGTAGGGGAATTACAAGTATTAGTCGAGCAGTATAGTCATCGTAAGCGGATAATGGATATCTATTGTGTCATACAAAGGATGCCACTTTGACTGCTTTTCGTACAGCAGCCGAGTTACCCTCGAGGTATCGGTATGCTGTCCTAAATACGCCAACCGTTTGGTGCTTCACACTAATGTTAGATGAAGGTGTTGTACTCTTGGGCATCACAATTGGTCTTCCGAAAAAGTCTACTGGTGACTAAGCGGAATTCAAAGTCAGGTTACTGTCGCATTGAAAATCATTACATGACTTACCTTGTCTGCGATGTCGACGTGCTGTGTGCGAGCTCGTTTATTGATAGGACCAGGGTCAGAACTTATCGCATGGGCTCGCTCCAAGGGGCCGTCCTCTTCTGCGTTATCTCTCGCCTCTTCAGCCTCGTCGAACTCTTGTCCAGAAGTACTATGACGACATTGAATAATGGATGAGGAAGAGAGACGAATACTGACGACTTGTGAAGTAAGTTTTTCAGCCCGACGCTTACTCTCTCAGTTGTGGCCCCTTGTTGCGTAACCAAAGCAGCGTCAATCTGCTGACGAAATTAGTCGAGGGGGTCAATAACGGGGGGGAAGATACGGACCTCTGTAGCGATAAGATGACGAACAGCATATCTCGAAAGTGCAATATCAGCTGCACGCTTCCCGTCATAGGTTACGAAAACATCTATTGCCCTATTCTTTTTCGTGGGCGGCAATCAGAATGATATGGTTTTGGCACGCACGGATCAAGCCTGTAAGCCACCTGGCCGTCCTCCCCTCTTTCTTGAACGAATCGGAGACCAAGAGAAATCATAATTTCAACGAGTCGCGCGAGTAAAGCACGTTCTCCGGCTTTGATAATTTGACTGTTTACCTGCATCCATTCAGGTTTAGTTTCAATCCATGTGGACCGATCTAATTGGCTTACGGGTCGCAAAGGAGGCGATATTATTCGATTAATGTATGGGGCAAACTCGAGCTGGAGAACATTTCCCATGATCAAATGCCTGTTGGCACCTGTATTCCTGCCAGTTGCGTATACTCCATCAGAAAGCGATTTCAGAATGTCACCGTTGGTACGTGTGATCAGCAAATTCTAGAGCCATTATTAATAACCACAAGGTACAATATTTCAAAATGCTTACATCCCAATCTGTTGAGTCTCTTTCAATCCGGTTCCCCGCACGCTCTTTGCACAGAGGATGGAAAGGAACGAGAAGATAGGGGAGGTATGCTTGGAGCGCAAAATCACCATCGGCATACATGGCCGAGGAAAATATATCAAATGTTCCTAGCCACTCATTTGCATTCTCATATCGGCTCATGTTTGCCTCATGTCGATGACAGTTTGTGTAGTGTGCAAAGCAACCTAAAATCATCAAATAACGAGAAATGCTTTGAAAGAAATGACATACTACTGGCGATGTTGGGGATGTTGTTGAGTGCCTCGATAGCTCGACTAAGGCGATTCACATATTTTGTCTCCTCCGTGTCACCCATCGCCAGTTCTCGAATTCGCTTGCGTGGTAAAGGGGAAAATATCTCATTCATAATCGTTGTCGCGGTGACGTCTGTCTCTTTCATACCAACTGTGGCACGACGAATTAGCTCCTCTGTGACACATTCGTTGCGCGATCTCATAAACTATTTTATACAGATCAGCGATACAACCAACGAATAGGCAGGACGACAAACTTGTAAGGTGTTGAGACAACCTCTCAGATCACCTTTCGCAATGTTTACCAAAGTACTCAGCGCTCTTGTATCCGCGTCCAATCCTTCAAATTGACAGATTTCGCGTAGCCGTTTGACTATGTAAATGTCCGCTGGTCGTATGCATCGAATCTGCTTCGCATACTGACGGAGTTTAGCTAGTGAGTGTACATTCGGATCATTACAGATGCAGATAATGGGCCGTAGTAATGGTCGCTTGTCTTTATGTGCTCCGGCCTTTTCTGTCTTGTTTCAGTTGAAATATCAAGTAGATAAAAAAACAGTGCTGACTATTTTTCTTTGGTTTATCGATGGTTAGTGAAACGAGTCTGTGGATGAAATTGCTTGGCTATGGTAATTTACATGAATGCATGAAAAGTGCTGAGACAGACATTGAGCGCACATTATCGCCGCCACCACCTGTGGCGCCATCAATTTCGTCGATGACAAGTAAAACGGGTTTCGTGCTGCCAACTGTGGAGCCTGATTCGAGTATGGGACGGACTCGATCGTCAATTGACTGCGCCGACCGGGTGTCACTGCGATGTGTTTGGTGAATATGCGCGAACGCTGAACGATAGAATCACCTTGCATTGATTTCAACCACCTCGTAACCTGCTTGTGCGGCAATGACGTGGGCCAGCGTGGTCTTACCAAGACCAGGAGGTCCGGATATCAAAAGCAGCTGAGGCGATGTTAGGGTCGCACGTGAAAGTACGCATGATTAGTTGCTCACTTTTTCTCTCGGTCTATGGTATTCGTCGTCAGGGTCGCAATTCTGGTCGTCTTCTCTGGGCCTCTTTTTCTGCCTTCTTTTTCCGAAAACGCACCAATCCCACTGTTTGACCCAAGCCATCACTTCCCTGGAAACCCTCTCATTTCCCAACAGTTCTGTAAAACATCGAGGGCGATACTGGTCCACCCACAACGCGTCGTCGAGTGGTCGCTGGGGCGCTACTGTTTTTGAAGGCCTACTGTCTTCGTGTAAGAACCATGTCTAGCATGAAGTGGGTGCGCGTACAGAGTGTCCGAAGCCACAGACACGGAAAGTTCTTCCATTAGCCTGTGGATAGGCACGTCGAGTAGGTTCGCCATGGGCAAAGTCGAAGACGACTGATAGCTAGATTAGTGGTGGTAGACATGGAGGGTGATTGGGCACCTTTTGGAGGGTGGTGACGCGTGTTTTGCGCGGTATGAACAAGAGCTTCCCATCAGAGGTTGTCGCGCGAAGAGACACGCGCCTCTCTTCGACGATACGGGGCCGTATGCCGAGGATATCGGAGATGGGAAGAAACGGGTCATCTAATCATTGACATGAGCAACGAGCACGATATTTGGACTGATACTTGCCCTGTGAAAGTGGGTCACGATGCGACGATGGCTTGTTATCGAGCAGGCCGTTGGAGATGAAGGACATGAGGACGCGTTCGCGTTTTTCCCACGTACGGGGGTGTCACTCATTGACTTCGGAACGGACGCGGCACACGGTGGCCGTCCTCATGGCTCTCGGCGACGCGTTCGGCACGCACAGACGGGCTCGTCTTTGGTTTTCTTTTGTCGAGCGAACGACCTCGACCCCCAGACGTGTTTTCTTACATAAGAAACACGGCTGAACTCGGGACTGTCGGAGCTTAGAGCTGGACCCGAAATTCTTTTGGCGCGTCGGGACGAGTATTTCTTTCCACTCAAAATTCCCTTCGCCTTAGACTCTTGTCTTTGTCGTCCACCACAATGCTTACCTCTCGCGGCCTCACCCGTGTCTCCAGGAGAGCCGCCAACGCCGCAAAGAGCAGCAACCGTCTCTTGCAGACGGCTGCACCGCTCTTGGCCCGCTCTTCCTTGCCTTCTCCCTCGTCGAGGCAAAAGGCTGCAGCCCGTCCTTCAATTCCCGCCTCTCAGCCAGGTACGCGACTCTTTCTTTCCTCTTTCCTTCTTTTTGAATTCTTTTCCTCCCTTCGGAAATCTTTTTGCGTTCGTAGCTCGTTCATATGCGTCGGAAGCGAAGGGTACCATTGGCACTGTGAAGACGGTCATTGGTGCCGTCGTTGACGTTCAGTTCGACACTGACGCTCTCCCGCCTATCCTCAACGCCCTTGAGGTTCAGGATTTTCACGGCGGTCGTCTGGTTCTCGAGGTTGCGTCGCATCTTGGAGAGAACTCTGTCCGCACCATTGCCATGGACGGTACCGAGGGTCTCGTCCGTGGGCAAAAGGTCGTCGATACCGGTGCACCCATTCAGATTCCCGTTGGCACTGCCACTCTCGGCCGGATTATGAACGTCATTGGAGAGCCCATTGACGAACGCGGTCCTATCAAGGGCGTCAAACTTTGCCCTATTCATGCTGACCCTCCTCCTTTCGTTGACCAATCGACTACTGCCGAGGTCCTCGAAACTGGTATCAAGGTTGTCGACCTTTTGGCTCCTTACGCTCGTGGTGGAAAAATTGGTCTCTTCGGTGGTGCTGGTGTCGGCAAAACGGTATTGATTCAAGAACTGATCAACAACGTCGCTAAAGCCCATGGTGGTTTCTCCATCTTTTGTGGTCAGTGGCTATCCTTTTTCTGGGGCATCATAGCATTGAAAACACGGTTTATTAGGTGTCGGTGAGCGGACTCGCGAGGGTAATGATCTCTATCACGAAATGATTGAAACTGGTGTCATCAACCTGGAGGGTGACTCCAAGGTCGCACTCGTTTTCGGTCAAATGAATGAACCTCCTGGTGCTCGTGCTCGTGTGGCTTTGACCGGTTTGACCATTGCCGAATATTTCCGTGATGAGGAGGGCCAGGACGTGCTGCTCTTCATTGACAATATTTTCCGTTTCACTCAGGCTGGTTCCGAGGTGTCTGCCCTGCTCGGTCGTATTCCCTCTGCCGTCGGTTACCAACCCACGCTCTCAACGGATATGGGTGGCATGTGGGTTGCTTTCTAGTATTGTTTGTTTGTATCTGACTCTGTGCTAGGCAAGAACGTATCACAACCACCAAGAAGGGTTCGATTACATCCGTGCAGGCGGTCTACGTCCCTGCAGACGATTTGACTGACCCCGCTCCCGCAACAACTTTCGCCCACTTGGATGCTACAACTGTCTTATCCCGTGGTATTGCTGAACTTGGAATTTACCCTGCTGTCGACCCGTTGGACTCCAAATCGCGTATGCTTGATCCTCGTATTGTTGGTCAAGAGCACTATGAAGTCGCGACCGCCGTTCAGAAAATCCTTCAAGATTACAAGTCCCTCCAAGATATCATTGCCATTCTTGGTATGGACGAGTTGTCGGAAGAAGACAAGTTGACGGTGCGCGTGATGAGCATGTCTAGTTTTGGCGATACATTTACCAATGAATTTAGGTCGAACGTGCCCGTAAAATTCAGCGATTCATGTCGCAACCGTTCCAGGTCGCCCAAGTCTTCACCGGTTACGAGGGCAAACTGGTTTCTTTGAAGGACACCGTTCGGTCGTTTAAGGAAATTCTATCTGGTACCCATGATCACCTTCCCGAATCTGCCTTCTACATGGCTGGCACGATTGAGGATGTCAAGTCCAAGGCCGAGCAGCTTGCTAAGGAAATAGGTGGCAACTAGACTATAGATTTCTTGTAGACATGATACTACTTTTGCCTTGTACTGTGTGGCTTGGCTGGTCGTATACAAAATAGTGTTGTGTCGACAGGATAATATGTGCCTGTTGACGACATATTAAGGTCGAGCGGGTACTTTTGTTTTGTTTTGCTAGGCGTTGTAGCCAAGGCTTCTCTGAGTGCGCAGGTCCGATTCCTCTTATTAATAGTATATAATTTACTTTAATTTTTTTCTTATTCCATTTTAGGTGAGGCTGAGCGCATTTGCATCCATCTTCTCGACGACGATGGTCCCTATGATTGACCAGCTGGAAGAATACTTTGACTACGTTGAGCGCCTTGTCACGGACACACTATCGAGTGCCTCGCCCGACCTTCCAAACCTCCATGAGGCGCTGAACCGACTCTGGCTTGACATCTCTCGCTTCGGCCCCCCGGGTCTGCCATCGCTTCCGGATATCCACGTCCCGCGACTGGGTCCGTTCCAAGTTCCCCCCCCGCCCCCGCCTCCTCCGCCTCCAAAGTCTCTGCTGGAAGACGTCGGGGACTATATTATACGGCATCCATGGATAACATCAGGCATGGTTGTTTCGCTACTCGGAGCGGGCTTGCTCGCTGGATACAGCGCCTTATATACGAGGTCCCGCAGAGGGAAGCGGTTTAAGACGACCTCCCTCCAATCCGAAAAGCGTCAGGCTATCAGTGCGTCCTTTCGCTCGTCCCTTGTGGCGGCAGCTTGATATGTGTCCACAAGTCATTTTGGGCGGTGACCATCCTTTGGGACTACCTCTGATTCTCGAATTCGAGAAACAAGGCTATATTGTCATTACCAGTGTTACGTCTCCGGGGGCTGTCGGCGAGATTGAAAACAAGGGGCATGGTTATATCCGTGCCCTCGTCCTGGACCCTACCGAAGTATGTACTCCCGTGGTTCCCTGCATATTAGCTCATCATTCTGTATTAGCCAGGGACCATCCATGTTTTCCTTCGCTCGTTGGCATCTACACTATCCCGCCGGTTCCCCATAACCGCTGCGGGGGACCCATATGCCTCTACACCTTACCACCCATTGGTATATTCCGTGATATCGTTACTGAGTATGCCCAGTGCTACCTCTATCCACTGTGCGCCAGCACCGTTCGAACAAGTATCACTGCGCAGCACCTATCTTCCTCATCTTCTTTCAACACACCTCGCACCACTTCAAACAATCCAGGCCTTGTTGTCGTTGCTCCGCACAGACGCCTCCCGCGCACGTGGACATAAATCGATCATTTTATGTTTACCTGCTGCCGACGCACGTGTGGGCTTGCCGTTTGGTAGTGTGAATGCCATGAGCGCTGCTGCTACTCTCCGTGCGGCCGACGTTCTCCGCCGCGAGCTTGCTGCCGCCCAAGGCATGAACACAATCCGCGTTGTGACGGTCGATATAGGAACAGTCGGGGAGGCAATCAACTCCTCGGCTAGGGTCGATATGGACGATTGGACTCCGTCAGAGAGGGCTACGTATGGGCCAGCGTTCAGAACACTCAATGAAACCAGAAGTTCACGCGTTCCAGTTGACGTATCTGTTTTTGTTGACAATCTTGTCGGCGTGGTCAGTGCTGGAACCAAAGCAAAACATTCCAATAAAGTTATTTGTGGTCTCGGTTTTGGCCTTCTCTACGAAAAAGCAAAGGACTGGATACGAGGGGATCGATTTTCGATCGGGGCAGGAGGTCAGTTGGATGGCTCGATTGCTGTCCTGCAACTCAAATTTTACTTTGACAGCTGGCACATATGCGATTGCGTCGTACCTTCCACCAGTATTGTTAAATGGTCTTTTAATCCTTCCCCACTTTCTTGTGAACATTCAGAATCGCATTCTATCCTTTCCGTCTCCTCTATCCAACCCTTGCAATGATGACGCTGTCAAACCTGTGGCGCCTCCTCGTCTAGAAACTGCCCCAGAATCTGGGGCGAATGCCTTGGTAGTACAACGTTCCATTCAACAGGCCCCAGTGACTTCCAGCCCTAGGACGATTCCCGAGTCACCTCCCCATGCTGACGAACAAGAGATGGGCTCGGAGGCAGATGTAGAGAGTAACGACGGAGACCTTGAGAGCACTGGCGTTGGAAGTAGCTGGGTAAGTTTGGAACCACGGTCATCCGAGTGACCAGGGATGCATTGATAGTGTTCGTGCGGCCTGTGTGTCTGGGACTCACTATTATAAAGTGATGCGGACTTGGAAAACTGTTTCGTGTGTACTGAATTAGTGCTGTCTTTGTTCGTTCACCGTATCTAAAATTCATTCGATCAGATGGGTGAGATCCAACAAACACGGAAAGGATGGCGTCCTTATCTACATTCTCTGCAGGTGTGTCTATTTGGCTCGTACCCGCGCGAGCAGAGATGGGTGCGATCAAATCTGCGCTCCCGAGACGCCCAACATCTGCAGTCCAGGATGATGCGGCATGTTCTCCAAGCTCTTACCCCACCATCATCCCCCACATAACTCTTGCAACGGTTCACTTTTCCGACCCTAGGGTCCCGGACATACTCTATGATGCCATTCCAGAGAACCAGAAACCCATCCGTGCCAATTTCCAAACCCTCGCCGTCGGTGATCACTACTTTCGCTCCGTGTTCATCGACATTCAACCCACGCAAGAGCTCGTCGGCCTCCAGAATGAGCTGTCGATCTACTTGCGTTCCCACGGCTTTGGGCCGAGCGCTCCGAGATTCCCTCACATGTCACTGTGTTACATCGCGGACGAGGACGCGGGCGACCGCGATAGGACAGCCCGGGCGCTGAGAGACACGGGCGTCGTTTGCCCTGCCGATGACGCCCAGCTCGTCTCGTTTCAATGTGGCGACATCAAACTGACGGGCTTCGATGGCGCGGAGATCTGGGTGGTCAATTGCCAAGGTCCGGTAGAGACCTGGCAAGTGAACGAGAAAAAAGTGGTGCTGACTTCAGATCTCTGACAAGGCGACCTGTTTCTGAATTTGCTATCGTTATACGGGAGCTAGCGATGACCCGGACACTTGGTGGTGGTAGTAGGAGAGGGTGGTGCAAGAGCTACACGAGGTAATAGTAATACACATAGTACGCAGTCGGCGTGATAAGGGCGATAAACAAGGCCAGGAAAAGCCGATACAAAAATTTGTGGGGATTGAGATCCACTCTCATGATATTGTTCTTCTTGTCTGTAAAATCCGAAAACGCGTTGTAGCGGTGGTTCAGGCCACTCCACTCGATGTTCCCAATGACCCAGTCGATCAGCCCATCTGCATAGGCTGATAGCTGCCGATCCAGATCTCGATCAAACAAAGGTAATTTTTCCCTACACGCATGGAAGCGCACAAGGGCTGCCTTGAACAGTTTCTCGGAATGGTTGAATCTTTCCTGTAGGTCCAGATGTTCCGTCGCCGGGTCGTGTTGCATGACCGTCAAAAGGTTGTTCGGTGCACCGTCTTCGCGGAATTCCTTTTTGAACGAGTAAACATCCTGGAAAATGCATTCAATTTCAGTTGGAAAAGAGCTCAAAAAACCCTCCTCACGTTGGCGATGAAGACCATGTCCAATGCGACGTTTTCCATATCTTGTATGATTGGGTTTAACAACACGTCGTCAGGGATGTAAAGGTGGCGAGTGGATCGCATCAGGACAAAGCATGGACGCGTGCCGACCGACTCTCGTCGCATGACCATGTACGACTGGATGTCATGATCCATGCTCTTCTTCCAGAGTCGTTCCCGATCCAGAGATTCTTGTACACCATTGTTAGCGTACTTGACGTTTGAATCAATGAATTGTGGCCAATGAAAAGGGTCGACGGCAGCCCTCATATTAGGGACCAATTCCCTACGTCGGACATGAAAACAGAGGCCACGACTTGGAATAATCAACCAACCTGTCCATCGTTCGAAGAAATGGGTGTCGAGACCTTTCTGAGTCATCGAGATGTTGCGCCAGCGTTTTCAGCCACAGCTCTGAGATGGACTTGACTTTTCTGCTCGGACTGCGATCACTGCGCAAGATGCAGGCTGAATACAGTGGATCCATATAAGGCGGATAACAAAGCGTACGTCAACACCTCTAGCATGAGCGACGATGTCATGTAGTCGATGATCGCCCTCAACTCTTGATAAGATGCGAGGGGGTACGCTAAAGCAGCCAACAGAGGTATCTCGGCATTATAGACCTCCTAACGACCGGAATCTAGATGAAGAGACGACACAGACGCAACGGGCATCGTACCATGGCAAATAGCCAGCCGACTTTTCTGTACACCCACGCATTGTATCCCGTGTCAGCGTCCTTGAAGGAGGGGCTAATATCGCCACCTGGTTTGTTTGGGAGTAAGGCGAGGAAGTGGGGGAGACGGTACGCCTGGGTGGGCATCAGGAGAGCTAGCTTGACGCCGCCATGGCAGCTGCTGTAGCTTTTTGTAGCAGCTACGAATTGTCAGCGTCTAACTGAAACTAGTGTGGCGGCGAGGGAACGAATGAGCCGCCACTGAGTTCCACTGCACCATCTTGAGCCGTGGCGAGTGCTCTATGTCTCAGATTTGGACGTAATCAAAGACATATTACTAAATTTGGCGCACTGAGCGGTCAAAAAAACTAGACAGCGTGCGTTACTACGGTATACGGGATAGAATCAAGACTACCGAAACTCCGAACGAAATTCGAATTATCGCTGATGTGTTGCAAATCCAAGTGGCGCTGAACATGCAGACGGAGGCTTGTAGAGAGGCAGTGGAATCGAATGATCGATCTTTTGCTCGCCGTTTGGATGAAATAGCTGAGCGTACGCAGGAAGACTCTGCGAGCAAGGAAGAGTTTTCCGCACGTCTCCACTTTCGCCCTCATCGAAATCTCCCAAGCGTGCTCTCGTGAGCTCGGGTAAGTTGACATGCTGCATTGGAAGGGTAAAATGGAGACTTTCAAGCGCCGTTTTTCTCGACTCTGAGTCGGAGTCGGCCAAATCATACTCGCAATGGATCACGACGTGCACGAAGTGCTCAACGCTGAAAAGCGGGCTGTTTTCGGTGATTCGTCGCTTTCGCGGGCCTGCCCAGTCGCGTAAACAAGGGTATGTGACGATGGGAATCTCGGTCTCCAGGATATACCAGCTATCTTCGGTAGACGGAGGAGACTGGCCGTCCTGATGAGCTGAAAAAAAAACATGACCGTTTCCAGAGATGATATATCTTCCAGATTCCATAGGAGAGAGGATAGAGAACGATCGTTTCACGCTCGATTCTTGACTCCCAAGAAAGCCGCTCTTGTATAAGGCATGGATGGGGTGAGGATTGCGCAGCGGAAGGCGAGGAGGTTGGCAATCTTGCGAAGGTATCGGATACCGGTCGACATCGGCGTGACTCAAGTGCTTCCTAGTCGATAATTAGGCATCAATTGGCAAAATATGGATGGAGACAAACCTATACACTTCAACCTGCTCTGCATCAACGGAAAACTCTGTTATTTTTAATCGTTTCCTCTCCGAGTCGTCCAAGTCTCTCGCACGAACACGCAAGACAAATGGAAAAGAACCATCGTCGACGGAAACGGCGCTCGGTATGCTGGCGATGACCTGAATCTTCTCCAAAACGTTGCTTGGAATAGACCTTGCGGGCGAACCTTCCGAATTGGCCCCCCGACGTGTGTCCACGACGTAGAGAGACATTGGGAACGTTCGCAAAAAAGATCCAGGCTGAGGCTCGACGAAGCGCCGTAGAGTGATCGGATACCTCGGCGCATCGACCGTACGCGCGCGAGGATGGAGAGGGCCACATATTTTCGCAATGGGAAACAAGGAATGGACGTGGTCAATATCGAGAAAGGTAGCAGTCGCGTAAAGAGCGTAGGAAGTTCCGGCAGCTCGCAACGAAGCATCCCCATGGATCGAGGTAGTCGGTAGCCAGCCTGGCACAGCTATGTCGAAAACGACATCCCACAGGCAAGGCTCGTCAGATTCTTCCTGGCCTTCGTTGGACAGCTCAACAGGGCCTCCGGGTAGCATTTCGCGTGTGATTGAGCAGAGACGAATAGGAGCATATCCTGTTCCAGGAGAGACCGTCTCCGAGTGGCCATCAAAAGTGATAGTCAAAGATTGTAACAGAACACGTGTCGTTGATCTTCGTCGGACAAAGAGTGAAGAGGGAGATGTGAGGGAGACGGAAATATGTCCGGAAAGCGAGAATGACGATCTGACAAGGGATGAGGTTCACAATTTCACAGAATAAATCAGGGTCTTCGTACGACGAGTCTGCATCCCCATACATGTCCACGACATCAGTGAATGGTTTGATGCTTAGTGTGAGGGGCATCTGTTCGAGGCAAGGAAAGGAGCGAGGGCGCTTAAGAACGCTGCAAAATGTTAGATTTATGAACACATGCCACTCGGTTATCCGGCAAACAAAGTCAGCCAGACCAAAGGGTTGCCCGTAAGATCATCGCCAGACCAGGCTGATTTACGGATTTCCCCGCGGACTGGATAATGGAGGGGGCGAACTGGTACCGGACGCCATTGTTCCATAAACTGGTCACTTGCCTTTGTTGGTGGACAAAGGGACCGAAACTGTGGATCAGGTGTGTGGGAGAACAATGGAGAACACCCACTCGCTTGGTGCCTTCCCATTGTCCTCCTATGCCGGATATTTGCGTCAAGCGCCTGGCGACACCCGTGGCAAATCATATCAACAAATCAACGAATCTCATATATTGTTTGAACCTAGTGCACCCACTCATCCAAATACTTTCGAAACTGCCAACGCATCCTCTTCTCTCCGGCGAAGCGCCTTTCTCTGTGTGCTATCTCGTTCAGCGTCCTTGCGCTTGCCGTACTTGTCCCCTTTCCTTTGTTTGACTAGTCTCCTTATTGTCGTTGGCGTGATAAATTCTACAGTACTCCGTTGGTTATGAACATGGCAAGATCGCTGCAATATACACGAACCTGGATTAGAATATACGGTAGCACCATTAAAGGCACCTTCAAATATCCGAATGGGAGTCAATACAAAACGAGGGCCAATTTCGACCAACGACGTGCTCGGGGGGCCATTGGGTTGCTGAGGATCTTTTTCAATAATCTAACGTCCAAAGTTGAATTATCCACAAAAGGGGATTTGAGTACGGAATGAACCTGAAAGTTTCGGAACCAGATCTTGTTGTCGAGTACGGAGAACGTTAGAACGTGATCGATAAACGGTTTCGCTCTTCGGGCTAAAGGAGGCACACCGAAAATCTGGAAAAAACATGGTTAGAATGGCACCAGACAGAACTTAACTCACGTACATGCGTAAAAATCTCTTTTGTTAGCTTACCCCACTCGTTCTCGTCGAATGCCTTGTCGAAGCTGAGTATACCTCGGCTCCCTTTGAGGCAATTACCCGTCATCTTCAGTTCGTCCATCGTGTGCACGTTTTGAACGTGTAGTTTAATGCTCGGTCCGTTGGGAGTTTTCGCAGCCCACATATATAGATCCTCGTGCCTTCGCGCCTCAAAGTACAATGCATTGTTGCAGTTATTAAGATCTGCTAGCTCGGGGAGGAGGTGCAATTGTGATTTGGAGTCCAGCTTGGATTCTAGCGTGACGTGAGTCAGTAGACATAGCTTGGCGTGGTAAGCGCACCTTTCTTTGCGTGAGGCAGCAGAACCTCTAGATCACTCATGAGATGCCTCATCCGGTGGGTGATACCACGGGAAGAGAGCAATAAGACGCGCTGCTTGTTCCTCTTTTTTGGTCGGACTGCTTCGTCGTCGTCGACAAGCACGTCGCTCGTCTTTCGTTTGAGTCTACGACCTTCTTTGGCTCTTGCGGCATTCGATGTCTGTGCAGCCAGGACGGACGCCATCGGGTGCGACTCGGACTGGTTCAAAAAGTGTTTAGCAGTAGCAATAAAATTTACGTAAACATCATAGTGGGCTACCCGACGTTTCCCAGAGGAGCAAACAGACTTAATACAGGACTACGTGTGGTTACGCATCCTGTAGGAAAGAGACCTCCGACCAACAGCCAAATACTCTCCGGTAAAGTAGAAGAAATGTCCAACGTAAAAAGAATTCTCAAGAGGATGATGAAGTCGAAGCCCGGAGCTGCTTTTGTTTCTCTTGTTCCAATCGCTGTTTCAGAGACTTGTCAAGACGACAATCGACTCATGCTCACACACGTACGTGGTACAATAATTGAACTGCCATTTGGATGTTGGGGGGCTGCCCAGTGATGACTACCAGCCTTTCGCCCTCCGAACCGGAAGACGGAGCGCCGTTCAAGCCAGCGCCAGGCTCCATGATTTTGATCTGGCTGGCGCTCATGTGCCTTATTTCGTTGATCTTGCTACCACCCTTTCCAATAATGCAACCAACAAGATCGTTTGGAATGTAGATTTGCTGCGTTTGCAACTGTTGTTGGGGTGGGTTGTGTGACGGAGCATATGGGGCTGAATAGCCTGGAACATAGGATGACCCTGTGTACGGTGGACGTCGGGTGTAACTAGAGGGACGATAGCTTGAATGACTAGAGGAAGATGGCATACGTTCTTGTGCCTCGATGAGTATGTTGCCGATGTAGTACGTTGCGATGTGAATAGCATCCGCAACCCCCGCGACGCTCAGGACACGCTATAGTTGTGAGACCGCATGTAAGGGTTCGTGCCAAAAACTCTTTGGCGCATGTTGCTTACTTCCGTCGAACCAGGGAGCATGCCCTCACTCGCGTTCAGCCGAGCGCCACTGGCATCCTGTATTTCCTTAATTTTTGAACCTTGTTTGCCTATTACAGAACCCATGCGCGAGTTGGGAATCATGAATTTGATAGTAACTGCGCGACTTCCAGGGACAGAGGGGACATCAAAGGGTTCGTCATTGATTCTGCGCACGATAAGACCAAAAGCCTAATGGTGATGCAACCATGAGGGCTGTTGCAAGAAAAGCAAAGAAAAACGGTTGAAAGCTTGCCTTTGAGACAGCATCAAGGGGCCCACTGACGTTGAGGATTCTCTCTGGGTTTCCGGGGATGCTCTCTGAAACCATGACGCGGGCACCACTCTTGTCGCGAATTTCATTGACGTGGGCGCCGCCCTTGCCGATGATGATGGACGCATCCTGGGTGACGATCAAGCAGCGCATGTGGATCATCGCCGAAGGTGGAAGGGGGGCAGAGGAGGAGGAGGGCGCTGCAGAGGTCGTTGCGTGTGTCCTGGCGGCATCGTCTGACCTGGAGCGAGAATCACCGCTCTTGTTGTCCGACGAGGGCTTTGGGGAGGGGGTGGATGCCGTCGTATCTGCTATCGATGCAGGGCCCTCGCCCATATTCACATCATAAGTCATGGACGGATGAGAAAATGAGCCGGAATCTTGGGGCTTTTGGGCACGAGATTCATCCGGAGATGCCGTAGCGGCAGTATTTGCACGCTTGTGATGCTTATTCTCGTCCGAGTCTGAGGGAGAACGGGAGCGTTTGCGGTTAATGTCAACTTCTGCCATGACGAATTCAGCGAAAGAATAAGAAGGGGGTGGGTTTGGGGATGGGGCTTGAGAGTGATGATGGTAAGGAAGATGGTTTGTGAGCTCTGGGGGCGGGGACGGGGAGGAGGCGGATTCGAGCTGGGTAATCGCCAATGGGGAACGAGACTGACATACCTGCGCGGGCCGAAAAGACACGGCAAAGGCGGACGACGGCCAGTCGACGACGAGGGTTGCGATCAAGTTGCCAACAAACACGCCATAATACAACACCGCCACTACTACGTACGCCCAGCAACCCCCGCCACGAACGACGTCCACCGGCCCGCCCACTCGCCCATCAGTCGTGCCTTGTCCCCGTCCCCGAGCAGCGAGTGCTGCCACGCGCGTTCATAATCGCCAGTGCAGAGCAGCACACACTCACCCTGATGCTGTCCCGCGCGAGATGGCCCAGCGTCAGCAGCCCCGAAACCTCGCTCGCTACAAGGACCTGGTGCACCCTCAGCCTCCTCCCACACAGGCACCCACTGTTGGCTCACCTGGTAAAAATCATACGACAGACCCATGTTCTGGAATATGGCTGGATCGTCCGAGCCAAGTGCCACAGGAACACCGTGGTTCATCAGTATCGGCAGCGGGTGCATGGGCATCGAGGCAGTGAGACGCTGTGGCACGCCGCGTCAGTCTCCGCGCGCGGACAAACGATCCGACCCTACAAGTATCTCGTTCCTGGCGACAGTCATCACACTGTGTCCCCCGGGACAGCTGCAGACTCACGAAATAGGGCAGACCTCCAAGGCGATCCCTTTCTCTCTGCATATCTGCATCAACTTGGGATGCTTCACCAAAGAGAACCTAGCGTGTGTGAACGACCAACGACCGCACACAGTATGGAACAGTACCCGTGCCCTATCCGTCTCGTCCCAAGTAGGATCGCATCGTACAGATTCTCATCCGCATGCGTACCATCGCCGCAGGTTTCTCCGGCGTGAAATACAAAAGGAATCTCAATCCCCATTTCCTTTTGTTTCTGCTTGAAGGTCAGCAGCTGATCCAAATAATAGTCCAACGGATGAAGTATGTTTTCATCCCCAACGAGGTCAAATCCTAGAACAGAAGCTGAGCACGCATTTGCCACCGAAAAAGGTAGACCCAAATCCCACCAACGATCAGCTCAGGGAATGTCTGTTTCATTCGAATGCAATCATCTATGTGATCTCTCAGTCCGTCGCCGTCACAATCCCGAACGACCGTGTAGATTATCTGACGAAGCGCGATCAAATCAAGAGCAACCCGCAAATCACACTCCAGACCTTTGCACCAAAGAAACCAAGATGCTCCTTCTTGAACTGGTCGACAACGCGCTCAATTGTCTTCAGCCATTCGACATGTGGTATATCTTCTCCGCTTGCACCGATCATGGGTCTGAGGGCGGGGCTGCAGAAAATGAGAAGCCGCCGGAGTATCGCTTACCTGCTAAAATTGATCCGCGCCTCGACATACGATATGCCGTCCTCGAATGTTTCCCGAAGAAAATGCCGGATATACTCTTCCCATATGGGGAAAAAGTAAACGAGGCTCTATCATGTGTGATCAAAACTCGTTTCTCTAATAATTTTCCTGAGAACACTTCGAACCGAGGTCAGTTGGATAGCAGCACGAAACACATCCCACATCTGCTTAAAGTAAGGATAGGGTGCCATCATTTCCTATGTGCTTGTTCATACCCTTATATTGTTGTTATGGGTGATATATGCACCGCTTGGATTAATACACATCTTGCTGATGAGCCACCGATCAAATCCAACGGGACCGCCCAAGTTTGCGTCAAACTTTTCACGAGCAACTGCGAGAGGTATCCAAGTATCGGGGCAGTACGCCGAGTCTGTCAGTGAAGACACGTCAGCAATAGGATTGGTCAGAATTGGTTTTAGGTTTGGTTGGATGAGTGCCATATTTTGAGAAGTGATTGGCTCTGGAGAGGAAATGTGAATGACCGGGTGACGCAATGCGATGTCAAGCAGGGTCTTGGCCCCAACAGTCAAGTCAAGATGAACGTGAAGAAGCGCGCCCTTGGGCATCTGCAAGAGGGGTTTAAATCACTGAAGCACCTGAGCGACGGGCGAACCTTGGATACGATTTGAAAGAGCTTGGTCTTCTTGATGATGCTCTTGCCTAGTAGTGTGCTATCAGCCCGTGAGCTTGGCAGGTGTAGAGCACACACCGGTCAGAAACTCCATCCCGGGGAACGGGCTTGGGACCTGATCGTGCTGCACGCTCCACACGGTTGCGGCGTCTTCAGCGCGAACACGGCGAACAATCTGGTCCGCCTGGGACTCCAAGAGGGTACTGGGGGGAACATGGTCCACGCGAAGCGCCTTGTCGGCATTGCGTAGTGTGTCACGCTCTGAGCAGTAATCTTGAAGGGACGTGGACATGGCAGACCTGAGCAAGTTTGATTTGATCAGTGATCGATCATATGGATGCCAGTTGGTGTCCCGGTAATGTGACATTGTCACAATTAAGGCAATCAACGTTCTTATGAC
>JBBPKM010000134.1:0-20601 GCA_038089255.1 Austroboletus rostrupii
CACTAGATACCCTCCGTCCCGCAGAACCCCTCAGTCCAGCGTATACCTATCCGCCCCAGTCCCCCGTAAGCGCCCATGGTTACGTGCCAACAGCGTGAGTCGACCCGTGCACCCTTCCTCTTCTCCTCTGAGCACGTGTGCTCTCCAGCTCCCGGCCACGCCCAACCTCTCTGCTCCCTCTGCACAATGTACCATATACCGACCCAATGTCCACCCCGCCACCATATCCGCCATTGGCTGCCACTTGGAATCGGATAAAAACCTGGCTTGCCAGGGAATACCCAGAACTAGGAGACACCCTCAACTATGGAATTCTTCCTCAAGACTTGGCCCAAATAGAGCTGCAATTCGGTTTCGCACTCCCGCAGGCCGTCCGCGACTCGTACTCGGTCATCGATGGTCAGGAGGCCGAGTCTTCCGCGGGATGCGCAGAGGGTCTTTTTTTCGGACTGTCCCTCTTACCTCTCGAAGACGTCTTGGAGGAGTGGAGGTTTTGGAGGGAGGTCGACGAAGATCCAACGACCGGTGCTAATCCCCGTCTTCGTGAACTCATGCACTCGATACCAGATGGATGGATACGCAAGGAGTATTCGCAAAGAGGCTGGATACCTCTCGTGGTCGATAAAGCTGGCAACTATATCGGCATTGATCTTAATCCTGGAGAGGGTGGAAGTGTCGGGCAGGTGATCGTCTTTGGTAGGGACTTTGATACCAAGGTTGTCCTCTGGCATGGCGACGGTCCCGCAGGTTGGGCAAGGTGGTTGTCGAGCTTCGCGGATGAACTGGAGAGTGGTGAGGGGTATGAGCTCGGACAAGGGAATGGCGAAAGTGAGGGAAGTGAAGACGAACTCGGGTACGAGGCCTACTTTTATAATGGCAATGGTCGGGGGCAAGGTGATGGTGGGGGCGAAGGTGGTCCGGGTGGCCTACGGATGTCTGGGACATACAAGGGTTGGAATCCATTGGAGGCTTGGGCGGACAAGAGCGTCAAAAAATGGTATGAGGCTGGAGTTCTGCGGAACATGTCACCTGCAGAAAAGGGCAAGGTAGTATATCGGCATTTTCTGGATCAAATTCTTTGGCTAACTTGCTCGATTCCTAGGGCCCTGACAAACGTGGTCTAGGTGTCCTGAATCTTGATGAGTCTGCAACGGTGGTGCCCATACCAGTCTTTGAGAACAAAGTCGATGAAGAACCATCTGCACTCGGTGTTCGTAACGCTCCCGCTGTGTTGGTCACCAAACCACCTGCCCCTCAGCCCATCAACTTACCTAGTGTAAATGATGTTGATGCGCTCCCTTCTCCCCCAGATTCAAATCGTTCATCCGCCGATGTCGACCTCGAGGCTGGCCGCGGTGTACGGCGGCCTAGCACCAACGACATGATTCCTAGCAAGCAAGCAACGCGAAAAGTAATACCACTCGATCCGATATCCCTCGATGATACCCTCCAACGATCCCCAGCGAGTTCAGAGGACAAAAATCTGCTTTCCAGTCCCGCACCACTTGTGACTGTGTCTAGTCCGCCTCCATCCGACGAACTGCAAGTTTCGTTAATATCCCAGGCAGCAGTCGATGACGTCGAACCGAGCGCGCCATCACCAATCCCGGAAGACATTCCTACGAGCAGCACTGTTCGGCTCGTCGGGTTTAACTCATCATCCTCCGTTGGCTTGCCACCACCCGACGTTGCAGACGTAGCCGTTGTTGTTTCTGATGTTCCTGTTACTGCTGTTGCAGAATCCAGCGAATCTTCATCGAAGAAAGCTCCGACCCATGAAAAGAAGATGTCAAGTCTTTCATCCCTCAAGAGACTTAGCGTCCACTTTACAGGTGGGAGACGGAAAAAGGACTCTGTCAGTAGTAATAGTGTCAAAGAGGCACCATGACGTCCCCTCATTTTTAGTTCCCGCTCCTGTCGACATACATGTACACCAGGTATTCCCTTTGCATGCTTTCGCACCAAGGCCTTGAACGCCTGGTTCTTTATACCGGACTTATTTCCCTTTGCCGGCTTGGGATCCTCTCCCTTCAGTCATCACATCTCCTTCGGCCATCCTCACCTTCATCCCACAATGACCATCGCATCTTTCTTCATTCCCCCCTACTTGCCTTGTTCGTTATACCCGTTCGCGTAACTGCGTCACGTACACCATGCTCTGTCATCTCAACTAATGTATGTTTGAGGGGCTCGTAAGAGTTTCTTGGAAATTTTTTTACCCATTCTCGATCTCCCGGATGGCGTGAACCCCAAATATCAAGTGGACTCGACGCGTTTGGCTCAGCGATGGGTATCGGTTCTGCTTCCCTGTGGCGCGCTTTGTGCCGCAGCGAACATGATCCAGATACCAGCAGCCCTGATCGGAAATTAAGTCGAGCTTGCAAGCAGCATTTCGCTTATGGCTGAGCCAGAAAGAGAGTGCTGAAACTTGCAGAACGCCACAACCGGGGATTGGGAAGAATTACGCTTCATACCCCTGGATCCAGTAGCCAAACAAAGTACAACTTTAGTCAAGCGAGTGGGGACCATAACCCGGATCATGGCTCCTATCGTAGCACGAGGCCGCCAGGAAGTTGATGGGTGCTCCGAAAGTGCTTATTGCGTTTCTAAGGAGCCGTCCATGCCTGTTCAATTGTCTGCGAATGCGAATGATATCGCGGCCATCGTGGATGGGAAACAAAGTAATCGGAACTGGTGTTCTTCGTCTGTTCCAATCATGCTGAGTCGTTCCGCTACGATCCTTTTGAGTAATTTTTTTCATCTTCTATCAACCCGGGCCGTTTTTGAGCGACCAAAAACAGAGCCTTGGGAGCCTTGGGCGGTGCCAAGCAGCGCCCGGGAAAAAAACAGAGACTAAAGAACGTGTCTAGGCAATTTCTTCCGCCTCCTTCACTCCAACTCCAGGTCAGTCGCAGCGGGATAGATCCGGCAAGATCTGTTGGCGTTCCCACCTCCGTCGGTGGACGTGACAGGTCAGCACAATATGACACAAATAGCAGAACCGGCGTATCAAGACAGATTTCGTTGTAAGCAGCCAGGCCGCCACGTTTAGCTGTTCCGCTGTATTGCCGAACATTTAGTTACTGAAGTTTGAGGCACCATGGTCCTTGGTTACGCACTACTCCATTCTTTGGTGTTGTGATGATTGGTGATCTGATGACTCCCTCCAGTTGCCCTGGAGCAAGCAGCTATAGACTATTCCTTAAAAGGTATACAGTCATCAACCCCAATTTCCCCTGTATCGGTCAGCTTTTTGCTTGTTCTGTCAGTCAGCTTTCCTTTGTTCCGAGGCAAAGCGGGCTCTTCTAAGGTTTGTCCGCAAATAATGTTTCGAGAATTTATGAAGTCAAAATTTCACACCAGGACCAGGTGTCATTCCAATGAAACACCGAATCTAGGACACCATTTCCTTTGTCGTCAGACATGGGGTATTTTATCAGCTGAATCGAAAAGAATGAGATCCCGATATGAAAACGCATACTGGAGTTCATCCGAATGATGTCGAATATTTTACTTAGCAGTCTGTGCCAATATTTGTTGAATTGTTCGGCCGCAGCTTCGACCTGATATGGAAGCAAAGGTACGGAAAGACCGGAATAGTGGAGACATAATCTGCACTTGTTCAGAAAGTAACTATCCACGCACTGGTGGAACAACAAGTTGTAGAACTTGTCAGTAGTGGATTACTCTAGGAAATTTGGGATACTCATGTACTGCATGGAACAGCCATAAAAAAGTTAGAATTTCCTTGCTTCTTGCCATAGTAGCAACAGCCCGGTAAGATACTTAGAGAAGAGTTCAGTTGTAGTTCGAAACTTTGGAATCGTCGAGGCTTGCTTGACATCCAGTTGAAACCAGGGATCCAGAAAAACTTGGGCACTTTCAGAGTCTCGGCATCCTTGACACGGGGAGATGAGTATCTCGTCAATGCAGTTTGCCAGTGACGAACTTGTTGGTTCAACGTTGTAGGTGTTTGGTTTGGGCCTTGTTCAATCTTCACAAGAAACCAATTCATGAATCACTGACTAGAATGCGACAGTTGACCTAATTCGACGCTTTTAAATGACTCTTCCCTTTGATATGATGCTCCCGCAGCATTTTTGGTTGAGGGTAGCCCAGTCTTGAGTGGTTTAAGTTGAGTGATCACTGATCATAATCCAACTTTGTCGTGTAACGCCACCAGAAGGATCTTTGCTGTTTCGGTCATCGGGAGCCTATCAAATCAATGCTTTTTTTTTCGTAACATACAATGTTCGTGGCGCAAGAAATTCAAACCCTCGGTGGGATGATGCAAGCGGACACTTCGGAGGGTACCTGTGTTCAGTGAAGGGTACCCTTCAAGCTCAAGCCTCAAGAGCCTCAGTGGTGAGCAGAGGTTACCGACAAGTAGCAGCATCAGCCTAGATGAGCTATGCGGAGCTAACATCTAACATCCAGCAACCAACTCAGGTTTGATGGGGGGGAAAAGCGGTCCGAGTTGAGATAGGTGGACGGTTGGCATATCTTCGATTGAGGGTTGCCGATCGCTGAAGCAGATCTACGATATGGAAGCATGGAAATCTCTACTTCCATCTTTTTGATTCAGTGTATATGCAGGCCTCGGGCTTCAAACAGGCGAAACACTGAGTTTTTCATCTAGTTGAAGCCTTGAGCTTGCACGGTCATCGAATAGATTTCCTGTGGAGACAGACTGGAGAGCCGGGGTTCGCCTGGCCACAAATCTGGCCCGTGCTACTTTCAAAGCCATGGTCGGGCACGAGGGGGTTTCGTTTTTGCGATGTTTCTGATTCTTGAGGATGGCGGGGCGCTGTTCTAGTCCATGTATTGTGAGTTATGATCTGGCAGACCAGTGAACAAAGAAAGAAAAACTGACTTTGTCATTGCATACAGCAAGACGTTGGGGGCTGTGAGGATCTCGGCGCTGGCCCATTTCCGAGCGTAGGCGATTAGTCTGCTCTTCTCTCCTTCCAGGCGGAGATTGGACGAGCTGATTAGCAACGTTTATGCTCTGAGAATGGCCAGCGCTCGGGAGCCTATATGGTACGAGTACATCCAGAAAAACAAGAATTATTCTCGGACGCCCGCGTTCCTGACTTACACTACAACGGTTGTCGGAAATGACTTCAGAGCACTCCCCCTCCAACTTCAGCCCCCTGGAGCCCCTCCCGTCTTTTGATTTATTTGCCGGTAGCTCCCTGGAGTGCAGACTTTGGCGTGCAGCCAAAGACGCCGTTTACGACTCTCAACCGGACGCGATTTTTTCCCCCTTCTTCCCTTTCCATCTAACGACACAAAGAGAACCGATGAAACATCAATAAACCAATTTTGATTGGGCGGCGGGCTCAACATTCGGATCTAGGCAGCGAAACTTTTTTGCCTTCCCCCCTCCATACGTGCATATACGCCTCCGACTCCACCTCCACCTCCATGCTTATCTGTTGTGTCCGACTCCATGCCTCAGTACTATGAAACCGAAGGTCAGTATTATAAAACCAGAAGTAATTTCCACTAATTCGTCGCTTCATGTCTTCCTCAAAGCCGTACGAAAACGAGCTAAACTGGGCCCTTGATCCGGACCGGGTAACATATCCTAAGGAAAATGTCCTTTTCTCGGACCTCAGTTTTGTACTTCCAATCTGACGTGTTCTACAGGCGAGCGAACCCCAATCGCCGGATGTTGTCGTTGATGAGGAGGAGGATTCCAGTGACGAATCTGAGAACATGGTTTACTTTGTAGGCTTTTTTTTTTGGTTATTACTGAGCTGATTGAATGTCGGTGATAGATCATGACGAATCCTCCGGATCCGCAGACGACCACCCACGAATGCAAAGAAGTCAAAGTCAGATGTGAATGGGTGGACCAGAACACGGGCCAATCAGCACAGATCTGTAACGAGCTGATTTCTTGCAAGGACATCTCTGAACACTTCAGAGACGCTCATCGCCAAGGCATCCCAAAAGAGGAGAATAATATTAAATGTGACTGGGGCGACTGCGAAAAACAGATCACCAGGAAAAATTTCATTCGTCACATCCGAGAATGCCATTTTCATCATCCAAGAGGCCAACCCGCGAAGGAGCAGTACGCCAATTTTATGATGCCTGGGTAGTTGGTATTGATCCTTTTGTAGAAAATGACCCAAGTATGACGTCCGTGAGTATTACTGTATTGCCTGTTTATGCCTTTTTTTACATGCGGAAAAGTAGCCCCAAGCTGTCGCCGATCTATAGTTCTCTTACGCTTGATATCGTCCGCTCGCTTCCTCAGAGTGAATGTCGGGTATCCAAACGAATGCTCATTTTGCCGTGTTGTTTGTCATGTTTTCTTGTTTCTGATATTTACCACTTCCCTTTCATCGCGAGTATCCTATGTTTTTCGTTCTCTTTTATTGCGACTATTGCAATCCCCCCTTCTACCATATTTATAATGTGTGTGTATATCATTCGCAATGCTGATCGCAAGAAGTGATCACGTGATCGCGCCGCGAAGAATTTTTGTGGACGCGTTTACAAGTTCGATTTTGAAAGTTGCCCTTAGCTGCTCAACCCGTCCGTGCCGAGTGCGCGACTCTCAGCAGCGATGCCCTCATTCGTCTACGCCATCTTTCACCCCCTGCGCACACTCAACTTATGGCTCGAAAACGATCCAAAGGCTAGCATCCTCGAAGTCCTATATCTTCTTACCGTGTTCTCGGCCTTTGGTATTTGGCTAGTCTTTGATCGTTACCAGAAGGCCCACAACAGTGCAGTACCTTTCAGACACAATGCTCCAGAGGTGTGTTGTATGCTTTTGCTGTGTCTCTCCAGTCGCTGATGTCCCTACAGGCTGCAGACCCTAAGTGGGAATCCCTGAGGATTCACAATGCGTCTCTCAGGTCGCACGAGACCGAACCTGAGCTCCTCCCTCACCACTTCATGGGCGGCAGAGACTACATCACTTGTTATGATCCTGCTAACTCGTTACACATCGGGACGATTATCGCAGACAACGAGCGCGAAATCCTGGGCAAGATAAACAGGGCGAAGGAGGCACAGATCTCATGGGCAGAAACCACCTTTGGTCAACGGCGTAGAGTGATGCGGAGTCTGCTCAAGTGGCTCGTCGAAAACCAGGAAGCTTGTGCGAGGGTCGCATGCCGCGACACTGGAAAGACCCGTAAGCGAGTGCCTTTTAGGCAGGTTTCTAGGATGAAATGATTTGTTCTAGTGATCGATGCTGCCTTGGGTGAAATCCTGACGACGTGTTCGAAATTGGAATGGCTAATCAATCACGGGGAACGTGCTTTACGAACTGAAACGAGATACTCAAATTTGTTGATGAGCTTCAAGAAGTCGCAAGTCGTTTATGAACCCAAGGGCGTAGTCTGTGCTATCGTGTCTTGGAATTACCGTGCGTGGATGAGTTGTACACTAGGCAGCATGTTTTCTTACGCGAGTCTGCAGCACTGCATAATGCTTGGTCTCCCATCATAGCTTCCATTTTTGCTGGTAATGCCATCGTACTGAAGTGCTCTGAACACGTTGTGTGGTCTACCGAGTGGTTCGTTGGGGCGATACACAAGGCACTGGAAGCCTGTGGCCACGATGCTGACATAGTTCAGGTCTGTGGATGTCTCCGGTTCATTCGCCATTTCTGAGCGTGGTTTCAGACGGTTTGTTGCTGGCCCGACAAAGCAGAGACCCTAACCAGGTCACCTCTAATCAAACACATCACATTCATTGGTTCAGAAGATGTCGGACGCAAGGTGCGGAGACTTGAGCGTATCGTTGATAGACTGCTCATCGGACTTCAGGTGGCTATGGCCGCGACGGAAAATCTGACCCCTGTAACGCTGGAGCTGGGCGGCAAAGATCCGGCAATCATTCTCCCCGATACTGACATCCAAAAGTGGGCAAGTGTTTGGATGCGTGGTGTTTTGTAAGTTCGACCAATGGTATCACGCCGATAACTCTTATTTTTCTTTAGTCAAAATGCTGGTCAAAATTGTATTGGTATCGAGCGATTCATCGTACATTCAGAACAGTACGACAAACTTTATGAAGTTTTAACGGATCGAGTCAAAAAGTTACGGGTTGGTTCTGTTTTGGCGCCATCTAGGGAAGGGTTCATTAGTGCGGTGGATTGCGGATGCCTGCTTACAAATGATCGCTTCGATTTGCTCGAACAACTCATATTCGAAGCTCAAGAAGCGGGTGCTGTAAAGGATGTTGGTGGTAAGAGATACCTTCATACGTCTTCAGCCGGCAACGCGTACTTTTCGGCAACTGTGCTTGGCGATGTCGATCCCAAGTCAAGAATCGCGCAGACAGAACGTGAGCTTATCGTTAGCCACGTATTCTCCACGCTGACCATCAAATTAGTGTTCGCGCCAATTGCTTTGATTATCCGGTATGACGATATCGAGGAAGCGATCAAGATTGCAAATGGCACCAGGTATGGACTTGGTGCTAGCGTTTTTGGTCCCCACCAGGACCTCTGCTTGGAAGTTGCTCGAGAACTCGAGTGTGGAATGGTTTCTATCAACGATTTCGGAGTGTTTTATGTGAGTTGCCGTTGGTGATTGCCGATCAATGGTTCTGATGATGATGGCACAGTTGAAGTGAGTCGACTGAGTAACATTTCATATTGGAGTTTATGAAATTTCTCGCTGCAGCCAAGACCTTCCGTTCGGGGGCACGAAAGCAAGTGGTTATGGACGCTTTGGTGAGCCGGTACCATCCCATGTACAGCGGCATTTCTGACCGTCCGCCGCAGGAGGTCCTGAGGGACTTCGCGCCCTGACAAACCCAAAAGCGATCGTTACCGATAGATGGCCGTCTCTCTTCCAGACCACCATTCCGAAGGCCATCGACTATCCCATCCCCTCTTTAGTGCGAAGCTGGTTCGGCATTTCTTTTCTGTTGAAACTACACACTCACATGTTTCCGGCAATCAGGGACTGGGTCAACGGACTTGTCATCCTACTTTATGGCGATAGTTATCGCACACGGTTTCACGGCCTAATGCAGCTTTCGCAGGCAAACTCCCGGAGGTGAGAGCGACGCGAGGGGCAGAGCGAGGGACAAGGGACTACATACACGATATAGCCTATTTCAATGCTATGGATTTACAAAAATTAATTGTGAACACGTGACGCGCGTGTGTGTGACCGCGAAGGCATACGCTTGAACACGACGCCGTAGGATGCCCTCGACGACCTGAACAGCCCCACAAACATCTCTTCTGCGCATGGCACGACCGTCTGGAGGCTTGTTCTCCTCCTCCACCATCGCCCTTCGACGCATTCGGACACTCGCAGACACCTCCCTGCGCTCTTTCGGAATGTGTGTTCCAACCGCCTCCGTCTCGGCACCTCCTAACACATTCGTAGACACTGTGCGACCCACCAAATTCGTCTCATCATCGTCTCCGCCGTAGTCATCACATCCCTGTCCTACCCTGCGCTGGCCATTTATTCTTCGACACCGTCGTATTCGCGTCTTGCATCCACCTCAAATGTCGTCGACTCATTTCTCGCAGACTATCTTGCTTTCGGAAGCGATGCCCTTCGAGACCTCCATGACTTTTGGCAGGGTCACCCCAGTATTCAGCCACTCCGGGATGAGCTCATCCGCGCACGTTGTGGCTCCGATCGCACCCTTCGAGTGGAACGCCTCTTGTTACACAGCAACCCCCCCGACGACGCAGGTGCATTGACGAGTGAAACCCTAGCGTCCGCCCTGCAACTTGAGCAACGAATATTAAGCCGTCTCAAGTCTCAAGGCGTGTCTTGCCTTGAGGCGGGCAAAAACGACTGTCTCGTGTTCAGTCCCCTTGCATTTTGGAATCACGACGAGGCACGTCTCCGATCTGACGCAAATATCCCGAGCACCCTGAAGAATTACGACGAGATTTCCGTGGCTGGGATTCCTATCACACCTCAGATGGTTCTTGCTGGACGAAGCTTGGAAAGAAGTACGGCAACCATCGATTCAGCGAAATTTCTTGTCCATACGTTTGTTTTCCCTGAATCTGACTGCTTGAACAAAGCTAGTCATGATCACTGGCTCGATATCGTTAAAAATCTCACTCAAGGCAATGACGCCTTCACCGAGACCATTGAGCCAACACTTATTGCCCTCGAGGTCAGTTTACGCCCTTTCCCGCTCGTGGCTCGCCTTGACGCTTGTTAGTATGACCACGGTCTTTCCAAGAAGCATGGCTTCGCTTCTATTTCTTCATTTGTTTACCTTGCGTACGGGATATTTTTTGCCTATGTGGGGGGATCTATGAAGCGTATGAATGGAGTTCACACGAGGATTGGTTTGACTTTTACAGCCCTCTTCGAAATTGCTGCAAGTACTGTTACAAGTCTAAGTGTCTGTTCATTGATGCGCTTCAAAGTTACCATGGTTCCTTGGTAGGTTCAGAGCGTTTTTCGAAGTATGTTTAGTTCTCATGTCCAGGTACTAGGAGTCTGCTTCCCATTGTCATCATCTTTGTTGGGGCGGAGAATATGTTCAATTTGGTATTTAAATCCTTCGTCATTGAAGATTTCAGACTGAATTCTCTGTTCCGGCAGGTCGATGCAGTCACAAAAACATCCGTCACTCTTCCCGTCAAAGAGAGAATAGCCGAAGGCTTGAGTCGCGCCGGGGCGTCCAACACTCTCAAGGTCGTAGGTTATAACTGTGTGTTAGGAACCATCGCGCGGTGTTCTACTGGCGCCATAAGCCAATTTTGCACGTTTGCAGTGGTGGTGCTCGTGGCACATTGGTTCCTAGCACATACGTTTTTCTTGGCTGTACTTTCAATTGATATCCAGCGTTTAGAGGTGAATTGTCTGGCCGACATCCGTAGTCGATTTATTTTCTGACACTCTGCATAAAGCTTGACGAGCTCATCAGGCAAAACCCAAGCTTGACTCCATTTGTGGCCGGTTCGCAGCAAGAAACTCCATCAACTTCTGCATCATGGCAGCAGCGTCTTACGTATCAGCTCAAGGTCATACTCAAGGGCCGGGCCATCAAGAACATTAGTCTTTTGCTGGTCAGCCCCTTTGACCGTGCATTCTTGGGTTGAGTGCTTACCTCGTGCTAGCTGCTGGCAACTACGGCTACGCTCTATGCACTAACTCGCCCGAGTGCGGATGGCGATACCGACCTGGGTGTCACTTTTTCTCCCACCTTCCCCGTGTTTACCAAGCAGCCACTCAATCAAACTCAAGATCCATCCTGGTGGTTGTGGAAGGTCCTCAATCCTGAAGAACATCGCGTGGTACATTTGCGGGTAGAAGTGCCCACTATTGTTGCTTTCCAACCGGCTGGTACAGTCAGTCAGAGCGTTCAACATAGCCTTCGACCCTCGACATCGACATTGGATATAGTGTTCTGGCTTCTCAAGATTCTCCCGATTCCCATGGCTTTGACAATCCTCCCCCTCTATGCACTTTTACTCTACCTACTCAAAGACGCGGAACTCTTGGAAGCTCAGCGCAACCGAGATGACGGAAACACAGCCGCAGACAAACTTGAAACCATACCCGGTGATCGTGTTCTTTTTTCGACGTTGCCACGGGGTTTTGTGACGGACGTGGAACTACTGGCAGCCAGTAAAAATGGTCAAGCTATCGCCGCAGTTGGGCTGCAGAACGAAGTGAGCTTTTGGCGCACCGAGGACGCAGAGCCAGTAGCCGTCAGATCGTACAATCTGAGTCTCACAGAAACAATCTCTGCACTCGCGCTAGACGACACTGGTAATTTCCTTGCGTTCGGAACTGCTTCAGGAACCGTTAATGTTTGTGCCATCGCCGGGACGGATGTCAAACCATGTGCACCATTGGTTATTCTGGACAACACTTCTGGAGTGACAGAGCTCCACTTTTCTCGTGCACATCCGACCACCCCAAAACAGAAAGCTGGGCCAAATTCACAGCCACACGACCCCCCAGCCATCCTTGTATGTTACGGAAATGGGACCGTCATGAGGTGGCAATTTGCTCCACAGGCATGCTCATCACCCATTAAACCAGTTTCATCTCCGGCTGTGGTCCGAGCCAATATTGTATCTGTGCGGTTGACGGGGTATCTACTTGTGGCTTTCTCCCTGGAGGACGGCTCAGTAGAAATCAAGGGGCTCGGCGACGCTCAAGAATCGCGACCTGTTTGGTGCCATCTACTTGCCGGTAACCCAATTGACCGTGTTGCGACGGTTTATGCGTGCCAGGTCAAATTTGTGGAAAATGAACAGACCATCATTGGCGTGGCTTCAGACGCTGGTGTGATCTCTTTATGGGACGCCGGCTCTTCCGAATGCTTATTGGTCATCGACGAACCACATGGGACGATCGATCAATTGCGGCTTTCGCCTATCCGCTCAGAGACATGTCATCTTTGTGGGGAGCTCCCTACCGATAGTCTTTTGATTGCCTTTTCCGTTGGCCATGCTATCATTTTTTATCGGGCTTATTTTCCCTCTCAGTCAAGACGCTGTTCTTGTCCGAGAAGTTCCCCTCAAGCAGGCACTATTCTGGGTTCGGGCCGGCGCTCCAGAAGTAGTAGCTTCGTCTCTCCATCTCCATTTCCCAGAAGATTGTCATCATCAAGCACTTCGTCAGACTCGGATACCTCTTCATTTCCTGTTTCTGGGCACGGAATACTATCTCGGAGGGCATCCGAGAAAGAATCGTTGCGTCGTCCGCCTGAAGCGCTCGCTCCCGTAGACGAGTGTGAGATAGGTTATGCCCTCGGTCCTCTTGACCGTTCATCTGTTCGAAAAGACGTCACAGTGCTCAAAGCTGGTGAAGCAACCTCTGAGCGGGCTGGGTGGGATCTCATTAGGGGCAGGGTTGTTGGTGTCCGACGTATATCTCGTTCGCAAGGCGGAAACAAGGTTACCACGTGCTCTCCTACTTCTGCGACTCATTGCGCAGGGATATCGAGTGCGGCTCTCGATCGATGGGAGTGTTGGTCCTATGAGCTCACCACGTCCGCCATGCGAAGCTCCGTGATGTCTACTCTATCTGACGACCGTCCTTTGTCTTTGTCGGCCTCTTCCTCCAAAACTGCCCGTTCAGCTAATCAGGATCATCCTCGTTTACCATTCACGCGCGTTGTAGGATTCCAGGTGCCACACACTGTGGGCCTCGCTGGTTTTGGCAACACGGTCGGAATATTTCACTTTACATGATTTTGCACGTGCATTACCCGAGGTCGGGATCGAATACCTACGTGTTTTGGTGCTTTAGATCTTGTGTATCACTATCATTGTTCATACTTTATTTATTGTACTATTAATTGCCCGTTTTCATTCAAACAGATGTGGAATTACATGCACTCATATTTCGGGAGTCCGAAAGGAATTTCTTTATTCTCATCGGACAGTAGCTAGCAGCCTCTTATAGTCTTCTTGGACAGTCTGGAAAGTCTCTTCCAATTTCTGTAACCGTTCTTCCTTGTCCATCTGAGCTAGGATTTCCTGCAGTTCAAGCAGTGGCTGAGCATATCACCAATTACATGGCACGGCGCTCACTCACAAAGTTGAAGCGATAAAGGCGTTCTTTGACTTGTAGTCGAAATGCCCTCGCACTCTGTGCGTCCATGGGGTCAAGGTGCAGCATGATGAGCATTTCCACGAGCCGATGAAATTGTCTCTATAAACAGCGCCGTCAGACACCCTATTCCGCGAAGAAAAAGAAGGAAAGAAAACAAAGGGGCCCCCCGAAGGACACTTACACCGGCGATTTTGAGATCTTTGCGCCACGTTTCCGCCCACGTTCTGTCGACGGGAGGACCCATCTTTCCTCGACCCTGAGCACTCGCCGAACCCGGTTTCGGCATCGTCCGTACATGAGGTCTCGCTTTTTGAACGCGGCCGCCTCCATGGGACGCCGTCGCGCTCTGAGCCCCAAAACCTTGGTTCATGAACGGTTCGTTTGCGAGAAGCATCCGTAAATCGTTGCGGTCTCTCAGATCTTCAAAGGCCTCCGCTGGGTCCTCTACGGTCAGTTCGGACACGTCAGGACGTGACAGAACAAAACCATAGATCGCATTGTAAAGCTCGGCTGCAACAGAACAAAAAAAAGCACAGACGGGTTGATCATACGCCAAAAGAGCGTACTAGTTCGTACAGACGAGCGACTTACAACCGTGGCCTTGCCTCTGGTACAGGGGAAGGATGACAAACTGACTTTTTGTTCCCGTGGATGGACGGGTCGGAATAGGGATCAGCGAACGAGGTTGCAGACGAGAGGACAGTGCTGGCTCACCTCAGTCGCAACCGTACTTTTTCGGGGAAACAATAAAAGTTGTACAGGGATGAATAACCCATGAAATGGTACGTTGGAGTTCCGTCCCTTCGCTTTCGCTTTTCATATCTGGGGGGGAGGCGCAGTCAGACGCCCGGAAGATGGAGGCGGAGAACGAGTCACTGACAGCATCGTAAATTCCCACCCGTCCTCCTCTTCGTTGATGTACGAGCCGGCCTCGATATATAGCAATATAAATAACTGCATTCTCCTATGATACTCCCTGAAACCAGGATCATCAAAGGTAGCCTGTGAAATTCAGTCGCGTAAACACGGCCATGCATGGTTGGACCTTACGTGGTACACCTCATACTCTACGCTACTCTCTCCGGAGGGTGCGTTTAATGCGGGGCGTGTATATGAGTGAATGCGTTTTCCAATAGGATGAAAGGATATGGCGTCCTGCTCGACATGAGCCAGAAATGCCTCTTCGTCGGTCTCGTATCCTTCGAGGTATGTCATACTCTGAAGCATATTTTCAGGAGACACACACACACACCTGGAGGCATGAATGAGCTAAAGATGCTCTCTACGTCGTCCACCGTTGAAGAGGGAAGTTTTCCTGCATAGCGAACCGACAAAAATTGCGCCAAGGATCCAGATGCGAAACGGAACTATTGGCCTCGTCAATTCACGTTTCGGAAAAAGACAAGGTATAGCGTGCGCACGTCAATAACAAGGTCCTGGTAGCCATAAATCTTTTCGTCTTCTCCAAAGATCTTTTTTTTTTTTCGATCCTATGAGCATTGTCCTTTCGGACGGCGAGGAGTACTCACGGGATATGTGAACGTCGGGTGGAATTCGCCCAAGGCCTCGTTTTCTCCGAGCACTTGGCTGTCTTTTTGTGCGCGGACTGCAGTGCGCCCATTGGCAACATGGTGGCGAGCGATGCGTGGCACTCACCGGAGGAAAGCACGAGGGCTTGGTTGGAATCAGTGGTCCAGCCTGGCATGACTAGTTTGGTTGAGTGTGGCAACGCGGTTCGCGGTGCACCACGATGAGCACACAGGGCCCAACGGTGCCTTCCATCCTGCTCCCTGAAATCCTCCAGTTCTCGCCTCAGCTCCTCCTCGACGATATCATCAACTTTGCAAACGAGGCCATCACCAACGCCGTCGATGGTCTCGAGGAGTTCTTGTTCCGCTGGGCGTCCGATCGCGAACAGAGAGTCAACGAAGACTGGGACAGCACGCAGGAGGTCGAGCAAGGGCTCGTCGCATTTCAGACACTACTAGAGTACCACACAGACATCGCCTTTGACTTTTTCGAGACCTGGTCGCTGCGCAACATCTTTGCCATCCCTGCCGACCTGCCCATCGTCGTGCCCCATCAAGAAGGTCTCGATCTAACCCATCCACCGGAGAGAGAGGCCGAACTCATGTCAGAGATTGATGAACTGCGCAAGAAGATCGATGCGGCAAGTCAGACAGGCCGGTTTTTCGTGGACATGCAACTTACCCGTCACGCTCGTGTGTTCACAGCAACGGCGGTTGAAGCGCTTGCTGGCTCGATGCACTAGGCTGTCCGCCGCGCAGGCTCGTGTAAGCGAACATCAGCAGAATCAGCTGTCGTTCCTTCAATCACCCCAACTGTCCGAGCTTGGCCAAGTCCCCGAGCAGCTGGAAACGATGTTCTCGACCGTTTCGTCTCTCCCGATTCTTACACCAGAGTCCATCGCTGCTTTGACCCAGTTGCCTTTGGCAGATCCTGGAAAGAGACCATGGGAGACGAGCAAGTCGGCTTATTTTGATTGGGCAACAAAGCAATTGTTGGCCAAAATCAAACGGCAGACGTCGGAAACCGGGGATGCAACCATCGCTTCTTTAGCCAAGCAGTCCGATACCATTGCAAAAACCAGTGACATGAACGCCTTGGCGGAGATGTTTGCCGAATCGCCCACTGAAGAGGAATAAGTCGCTGAGCTCGCAAACGTGTAACTTGTTCGTTTTATTATCGGTGCCGCCAATTTAACTAGTATGTATCTTGCACTTGTCCATCAAGTATTGCTTAGTGGGCAGAGCACAACCTCCCTTGATCGGCGTATCGCATTTGACTCTAGACAAAATGGAACCTACCCTTTTCAAGTCTGCATGAAACCAGAGGGGCGTCGATGTCAAACCGCATATATTCTTCGCTATCTGACCCTTACTGAAGGTTATACGCCTCGTTGGTCGAGCCGAGGGAAGGGTCTACTGTAGCAAAAATCACACTAGAACTCTGCCACATAACAGCGGTTTATTTCCGACCGTTGACGTCGTATCATGGACGGGCTTGAAATCCGGTACAAATACGCGACGGATGAGCATCATGGCGCCACAAAGCTGAAACTAACGTTAAACGGAAAGTTCTAGTGACCACATAGGTCCCCATATGAAGCAATCAAGCTAGTGTGTTCTCGAGGCGTGTTTTCTGACGTTTCAGGAATCTAGTGCCTTATCAGTACCGCCCTGGTGCAATGTTACAAGGAAGTCGGCGATTCCCGGATGCAGGAAAGCCTGAAAGTCGGCTTCTGGCGAGAGTAGAACTTGCTGTATTAATGCCCTATTTCGCCAGCTGTTTGGGCTCACAGCGACTCTTGTCGAGTGTCAGGTCTTTTGTTTATTTTTGTTCCTCGCCCATGCAACTACTTTGTGTTTCCCGAAACTAGCGCACCTATTTCCCTATAGCCTCCTTCGTCTACACAAGCGAGCGGCGCAGATTTTTGTGCTTGGCCAGCGTGGCTTTTTTTACGCACTCGGGCTAATGAAATTTCTGCTCATTGATGTTTTGTATTGGTACACATAGCCAAGAATCCAAACGAAAATGGCCAAATTGCATGCTAATAGTCTACCGGAGATCTGAGTTTTGGTGCAAGTTCCTGAATTAGCCTGGGGGGACGATTTGGGACTTTGGTGGGTTTTTACGTCCCATCGGAGCATTCGGGAGGGCGCTGAGCATTTTTCACACGACTAGGTCTCGGTATGTTCTAGTCTCCGTGGCTTGAATCGGGCACATCGGGGCTATCACAAAATAATTACTCCTGCCCTGGGCTTCTTTCCAGATGGCGCCTTTTAGAGGATGTGCTCAAGAGGGTCCTTGCCTTTTCCGCCTTCTAGCCATCTTAATTCGAGGCGTGCTTCCATATTTGTCTTGGAAGGTGGTCAGTGGCAACCTTTGTGGCAGCCATCGCCAGTCAGGTTGGTAGAAGCTGACATATTTAATAGAGCTCGCCACTCCGCTCGCTCAGAAGCAGGCTGTACGCGACTATGACGTGCCTTGCCTTCAAGTCACCTAACTTATGGCCTTGATTAAGGACCCATGTAAGTGATATGACCAGATTTGCTTCCCTAAGCACTCTGGTCCGTCCTTCGGGGCTAGGTGGGGCCGGCTCCCGGAAACATTCGGCGGACATGCCACCACGATTCCTATCAGCGTGGCAAGTGCGACTTTAGATCACATAAGGAAAAATGGAAGCGAGTCCTCAGCAAATCAGATTGGCCCATCGCATCAGTAGACGTACATACGAACGTAAATCCGGCAAATTCCTCGAAAAAAAAAAAAACTTGTGGTCGCCGCAGCGGAAAGCATTCATGTTGGCACGGGGCGCACTCATTTGGACAACGTTCTGCCGATGCCATCATACCTTTCCCATCGCCGCAAACAGGCCGAATACTGGGACCGGGGCTTCGGGTGCGTGCTACTAGAAGAGCTCCCGTTGTTTTCCAAAACATGCCTAGGATCCGCGATGCAATTAATATTACCTCGTTTGACTTTGCGAGATGTGTGTGGGCATCATATGCAAGTCGGCAGCAAATCCCCGAAAATATCCAATCACTAGGACATTTCTAGAGTCTGGTCAATTTGCACTAACGTCAGGAGTGTTAATTGACTCCGAGGCAGTACCTAGAAAAGCCATTGCTCTCCGTTCCTCCTTGATCGGCTCACCCCGCAGTTCCCCTCTGTTCCCTTCCCTATTCATTTCATTTTCGATACCTTGAGGTGTGAGTTGCCCCGCCTTCGAATCGCTGACATCTAGGGCTTACACCTTCTAGTGACGACCTCAGCCATGGTTAACATGGTCAGTGCTGGTGGAGACCTGGTCCCTGTAGGTCGATTCTATGCCGCTTTGTACTGGGGTGAGTTCGTCCCCGATCTGCCGCTTTCTGAGAGGTTCATTGCATTCTTTCCCCTTTCATGAACGTAGGCTTTGTTATCTCCACATGGTGCGCATTGTTATCTACCAAGCTGTCGTCCAGGCGATGCTGACCATGAGTATGTGGTCAGTTTTGTCGGAATTTCACTCGTTCAAGGTTTCATTTACTTCACGAGAAACAACAAGGACCGGTGGTTGATGAAGGCATTAGTAAGCGTTTCCTCACTTAATGATGCCGAGGAACTAACCCGCGTTGGTAGATTATTTCCTTGCTGTATGTTCTATTTTGGATATGAATCCTCCCGACAGGAGTGACTGACTCTTATCAAGTATCCTTGACCCGGCAACGAGCCTTCTGACGGCAGAGACTATCTACAACTATTTCGTCCGTGCACTATTTGATTACCGCCCTCGATCTTGAACAAAAACTTCCTCTCTAGCTTACGAATTTCGGGAACGTGGATGCTTTGGAAACGATTCATATGTACGTGATAGACGGCGTTTAACCCAATGCGTCCTGATGCCCTGGATTGCTAGTTCATGGGTCATAGAGAATGGACTGACAGTACTCGTCACCGCCATGTATGTGTATCTGTCGGCTGAGGTTTATCCGTTGACATATTGCGTTGCGCCGGCAGAGTTCAGGTGTTTTTGGCTACTCGGATCTACCTTGGTATGTAGAGACATACTCGGGACATCGATATCTTGATTATAGTTCATACTCCACAGTGAGCAACGCTGTCGACGCTCTCCCGCTCGGGCGCACTGCACCAGCCCTCATGGTAAGTAGCTCTTCCGCCGTCCCCGTGATCAAGGCTATATATAGTATTGTCGACAGCTTGCCTTCGCCATCCTTGCCTTTGGTGAGTGTGAACTAGCTTAGCCATGGCGAAACAGTATTTGATTCCTTACCTCATCAGTCGCGGGGTCCGGTGAGCAGATCATCTGGCGAGTTGTTACACAAGACTGAGATTACTTGTCGCTTTCTTTCAGTTCGAACCGTTTTGAGTGGTATTTCCCTGGATACGTTTCCTCGAGTTATGTTTCAGGCAGGTCTACTTGTTTCAGTGATGTACGATTCAAGAAGAGTCATCTGTCTTTAGACCTTGGTGACGGTCGAAGAATCATCCGCTCTCGCATCAAACGTCCTTCTTTCCGCCTCCTTGTGTTACATGTTGGGTACCCCACGTCTCGACTCCATGAAGTGAGTAGGTTTCCTTTCTTTATCTTTTTCTGTCGAGTGCGTTCGTGTACGAAAACGGCGTTCCGATTTTCCTCCCCCTTTGTCAGGAAACCAGGAACATTTAAAACGATATTCATGTTTATAGTGAACCGGGCAATCTTGATATCCATTCTTCAGATCGGTTTGCTTTCTTCCTACCTCTCTGCGAAAGATTACTTGTATTGGTAAGTGTGATTCGTTTTTTTTCCCCCCGAGTCGCCGACGACCGGGACATGTTCATCGTCCAGGATGCCATTTCATTTGTGCAAGAGCAAGCTGTACGCGAACACGCTGCGTAAGTTCTCTCTCTTTCCTGTCCCTACCCGTGTGCCTCAGATAGACTGAGACCGGCTTTCTCGCACAGTGGCCATGTCAGTCTTTTGTTACTTGCAATGAAGGGTTATTTGGTCATGTTTCCCTAACCGAGGACTCCTCTTAGGCTTAATGCACGTGGAGGGGGCTACTCGTCACACACCCCACCGTGGCCGCCATGGAGCGTGCCGATTATTGATTTGACGACCGGAGAAAGCGAAGAGATGGGCGTGCGCAGCACGTTTTCCACGTCCGAAAGGGTATGCCTCTTTTTTTGTTTTTGTTTTTCCTTCTCTTCTTTTTGTTTTTTGTTTTCCAATCCGAAATTGGTTTTTTTTTTTGTTGTGACTGACTCCTCAGCGGCGAACAGGACCGTGACGTGGAAAAAGGGGCCACGTCGAGAGAAGATGTGAGGCCCCAGAGTAGCCTGTCCAATCTTACATCATCTGGCAATGACCAAACCGAATTTGGCTAGATACCCCCATACCCAAAGCTTCTAGTTCACCCATCGTCGCAATTTTTATGCCAGACACTCGTTTAGTGGATAAAAAAGAAAAAGAAAAAGAAGAGAGATGTTGTACGATGTGAAGATGTATAGTTGCAGGCAACAATGTAAACCCCCGCATCCTCCCTCTCTCCCCCTCCCCCCC
>JBBPKM010000135.1:0-20589 GCA_038089255.1 Austroboletus rostrupii
GGCAAACAGTTTGTTTTGATCAGGCATGCGGAGAACGGGCTGCGAGGTGAAGATTTCTTTCATGCGAAGAAACGCATGCTCACAGTCTGGGATCCAAGCCCATGCGTGGTCCTTTTTGGTCAGGTCGAGGAGAGGGCGTGCAATTGCGGAATACCCAGGAACGAATCTGCGATAGAAATTGGCGAAACCTAAGAAGGAACGGACCTCCTTTGGTTTCGTTGGGGTAGGCCATGAGGCAATACCTTCGAGTTTGATGGGGTCCATTGCGAGGGATCCTGGTTTAGCAATCATACCGAGGTATTCGACCGATTTGGAGTTGAACGTGCACTTTGTCAGTCGCAGGTGGAGGTGAAGCTCCTGCATACGTTGAAGGACGCGTTGCGTAGTTGTGTCGTGGTCAGCTTGGTTGGCCGAGAAGATAAGGATGTCGTCCATATAGATGACAATCTTTCCTTCTGCGATAAGGTCGCGGAATTCTTTGTTCATGAACCGTTGAAATGTAGCTGGGGCGTTCTTGGGTCCGAACGGCATGACTACTGGTTCGAACAATCCTCGGTGCGTGATAAAAGCTGCCTTCCATTGGTCACCTTCTTTGATATGGATGTTGTTATATCCCCAGCAAATGTCAAATTTGGTAAAGACTTTAGCGCCGCGTAACTTATCAAGGAGGTCTGAGATGAGCGGGAGGGGGTAGGCATCACGGATGGTGTGGTCGTTTAGGTATCGGTAGTCTTGGACAGGCCGTAGTTTTCCATCTTTCTTTTTTACACAGAAGAAGGGGGCAGCCTGGGGAGATGTGGAGGGGCGGATTTTTCCTGACGCGAGATTTTCATCAAGGAACGTGTCTTGGGCTGCGCGCTCTTCCAGGGTGAGTGGGTATAATTTCCCGATCTTTGGTTTGAATGTGTCCGCGAGGTTGATTTCGTGGTCGCAATCTCGGGACGGCGGTAGTGGAGTATCGACATCAGAGAAGATGTCGGCGTATGCAGAATACTGTAAAGGAAGGGTGACTTCCTCTTTCTTGGCTTGGATAGCTAAGTCCGTAGACATGGTGAGGGCTGCACACGTGAGCGCCGGGTTCGGGACAAAACGTCCCTGGGCAAGAATCGTTCATGAGAGGGTTCTGAGGGGACGAAGGTGTGCCATATCTCTAGCGAGACAGATGGTGCTACAGAGGACGTCGTCCTCGGTCCTGCCTAGGTACCCGAACAGATGTTCATCTACTAATGCGTTGACTTGTATATGTGGTTCAGAAGCAGGCGCACAACTTGGATGCCTTAGCTCGTAGAGTCGCGCCTTTCGTTGTTTTTCTTGTTCATGTGCTGCTACGAGGTCTGCCGATTGGTCTGATTCTTCCGGAATTCGTAACGTCTTCTTTTTCCAATCTATCTCTGGGTTGGTAGCCGTAAGCCAGGGAAACCCAAGGATCATTGTTTCCTTTCCACAGTTCATGAGATAGAACTCCGTGGATCGTACATACCCATTGACATTGATGAACAACGTGGTTTTGAATTTGATACTTCCATTACTGTTGGTGGAAGCATCGACGTTCCATATGGTAACCAGGGTGGGGAGTCGGGTTCGTGGTAGTCTGCGGGATCAGGCGAATTCCCAATCTATGCAAGAAACCTGTGCTCCAGAGTCTACTAGCACAGTGGTTGCAACGGCTTTGATGTTCATGTCAATGGGCATCATAATTTGAATGGGGATTCTCATTGCCTTCATCGATACTGGTACAGCGTTACATGACACATCTATAGGAGAGACATGCATAGCAGGTGTTCTCCTTTCTAAAAACCCAAGTTGAGTTTTCCGACCGTTTCTTCATCCTGCATTTCAGTGATATGGGTGCGGGTTTCTTCCTCCACTTTGCGAATGGTACGTGGTGGGGTCATTCTAGGGTTCTGTGTATTGTTAGGGTGTTACGCTTGTTCCAGGTAGGACGCAAGCGTAGCCTCGGATGAACCAAGTTCTGCGGTGAGTCGTTTGTAGCCCTTATGAATAGGGGCGTGATGGTTACCCTCTGCCGCAAGGGTGTTAAGAAGTAGCACGAGTAAGCGTCCACTCAATAGTAGGACGATGACTAGATGCCCGAGGTTCACAACGGAGATCGTTGCGGAGCAAAGCGAACACTTGGTATTACCAAGGAGAACTAAACTAAAGTACAAAGTGTAACTACGCG
This sequence comes from Austroboletus rostrupii, assembly GCA_038089255.1. NCBI lineage: Eukaryota > Fungi > Basidiomycota > Agaricomycetes > Boletales > Boletaceae > Austroboletus > Austroboletus rostrupii. Next base: position 2,183 of record JBBPKM010000135.1, read on the forward strand.
CAAGTTTTATAGGTATCGTCGTGTTACACGAGCCAGGAGAAAGAAAGGAAATAAAGGTGGTGACTGGGCGGTAGAATGAGTAAGGCGCAGCCATATCGTAATACAAATGACAAGTGGCGGAAACCTGCGGCGGCAGGTGCGAAGCCGAAGTAGTCCGTAGGGGCTGTCGCAGAATAAAAGATAAGTCCGTAAAAGAGCATCGGGGTGGAGATATCGGAGAGCACGGAGAAAACGTAACATTACCCCCTTTGTATGGTTCAAGCCCCTGCTTCGAACATCCTAATCAAGGCTGCGGTCGGCTCTGACAGGAGATCCGGTGATGTTGGCATAAGCCGTGTCATCCCACTGATCATCCACTGGTGAGGGTGACCGTTGACCGCCTTGGTAGGTAGTAGCGTCAGGACATCGGGGGTACGGAGCGGAGTCGGAGTACGTACGAGGAGTACCCCGTGAGCGTACATTGGAGGTACGAAACCAACTGGATGCGCGAGGCAGTCCGTAGACAACAGTGACCCGATGGGAAGCTGACCGAAAGGACGTATGCGATTGTTGGGAGGAGGAGGATGACAAAGATGACTGACGGGGTGGGGTCGGTCGGCGGAGCGGGCATCGGTTAGTGCGATGTCCTGGGGCCCACAAAAGGCACGTCGGACATTGGTAAACATTGCAATTCACTTGCACATGGTTCAGTCGGTGGCAAGAGAAACATGCTTGGTTATATCTTGGGTGGTCTCCGGGGAGTGGATTTCGTCCATCGCTGCCTGTCCACCACGCATCCACTTGCTGGAGGTACCTTTCTTCTTCTTCTGTTAGCTCTCGCGAGGATGCCGAAGGCGTCGATGGCTGGCTGGATAGCCTGCTTGCTAATGTTGGTAGGGTTCCCACCTCCTGCGCATATCGGTCAATGTCTAGGTAAAACTTTGTTAGGTCCATTTCATGCATCGCCATCATGAGACTCCGCTTCTGCTCCATGGCGATTTGTAGAAGTCGGCGAGTTTCGGTCTGTGTGTCGGGGTTCCGGAGAAGGAGATTGCCAGCTGCGGTAATGGATGAGGTTTGGAGGTAGGCCATGTACAAAGCATGGGCAGCGGAGTCAGGCTCAACATGGGCGTCGATGGCACTGGTGTATCGGGAGTCATCCAGAATCTGTTCGTAAGCGATAACACGGATAACTCCTTCAATGGGGTTTTTCCATCGCTGCGCCTTGTGGGGGATTTCTACGGAGCGGACGGTGGGTCTAGGAGGGGGCGCTGGATCCGGAGTTTCCCAGGCATGAGGGGCCCACGCTTCAGTGATAAGGGGAGGTCGAGGCAGAGGTGGAGGGGATGTGGAGGAAAGTTCTCGTGCCAAGGCTTCTACTGCTTCTGTGGTGACGATAGGGGTTGGTGCTCGGGATGATGTAGGAGATGGTGCGGAGGACCTGGTGAGGGAGGAGAGAGTCGAGAGGGAGATGGTGGGGCTAGTGGTCATGCTGGGCAGTGCTCTATTTCTGTCCTAATTCTCTTTCTCCTTTCGTTGTTTATAGTCTTTCAGCAAGGTCCATGCGTTTCCTAGGTCTCCCTCTGCGACCCAGGAGTCTTCTTTGGGTAGGTATCCTTTCCATCGGACCAGATAAGATCGTGCCGATGGACGTCCGCGATGTCAGAGGATTTTTTCGATTTCGTATTCTTCTTCCCCTGCGATAAGGTCAGGTGGTGGCGATGGAAAGTTCCGTCTGTAGGTGGCGTTCTCCGTGTACCTTGATAGGAGAGATGCATGGAATACGTCGTGGATCTTCCATACCTTTGGAAGGCGGAGCTGGTAGGTGATTGGGGATAGTACTTTGATGATTTCGAATGGTCCTTCTCGTTTGGCCGCAAATTTCGGGTCCGAGATATTCCGTGCCAAGTTCCGTGCCTCTAACCATACCTTTTTGCCTACTTTGAACGGGATGAACTTTTGCCAGGATCGCTTGATCATTACTTGTCGGGCTAATTCGTGGGCTACGATGGCCTCGCTTCTATCTGCGATTAACTGGTTTATCCTTTCCTGTACCGCGGGTAGGGCCGTCGGGGGTACAACCTCCGGGAGTGCCATCGGTTCATACCCCATACATAAATAGAACGGAGATTTCCTTGTTACAGAGTGCGGTCGGTGGTTATGAACGAATTCCGCAGTCGTGATCATTTCTGACCATTCCGTCGGGTGATTTCCGCACATGATACGCAGGTACGTTTCCATTTCTTGATTGACACATTCCGTTTCTCCGTCGGATTGCAGGTGGTAGGCTGTGGATAGTGCTAGTTTATAGTTTAGGAGCCTTCCCAGTTCTTTTGCAAATGCTGAGGCGAACTGCGGACCTCTATCGGAGATAATTTTGTCGTAGAGTCCGAATCGTCGGTATACGGAGTGGAAGAAAAGTTGCGCAATCCCTTCCGCTGAAACTGTTTTCGTGGTGGGGCATAGAATTACCCCCTTTGTAAGGCCATGGTCGACCACGACCAGAAGGGCGTCAAAACCGGCAGAGAGGGGAAGGCCTGTGATAAGGTCACAGGAAATCTGCTGGAAGGGGCGGGTGCATGAGGAGGTGATCGGAGTGATCGGAGGGACGATTGGGTGGGTGTTGACTTTACATTGTTGACAGAGGTGACAGCCAGCAACGTAGGAGCGGACGAAGGACGCGAGACCCGGCCACCAAAAGTCCCGAGAGACAAGTTGGCGTGTTTTCAGAATCCCCGGGTGGCCGGCCATGGCATGATCATGGTATTTTCAGAGGATGGAGCGACGGAGATGGACGTCCGGAGGAACATAAACACGGTTCTGGTATAAGAGGACGCCGTCGCGGTGAGACCAGTCGGTGAGGCGGGAGTGGAGGGCTGTGGGGGTGTCCTCCTGAATGGATTGTAAGGTGGATAAGACAAGGGGGTCAGAGGTGGAGGATTGGGAAATGCGATTGTGGAGTGCAATATCAATGAGGTTGACAAAAAGGGAGGGTGGAAGGAGGGTGACTTCCGTATTATCGGAGGAGTCGTCGGGGCATCAGTCGGAACGTCGGGACAGGGCATCTGGTCCGGCAAGTAGGCTTCCGGGAACGTGTTGAATGCGGAGGTCGAAATCGGCAAGTGTTAACATCCATCGTGCTTGGCGACAGTTTAATGCGTGCGGTTGTTTAAAGTAAGTGAGGTTTTTGTGGTCCGTCATGACCAGGACCGGTGATACTGATCCGACGAGGTAATGTTGCCAGGTGGTCAGGGCGCGAAGGATGGCTAGGAGTTCGCGGTCGTAGATGTCATAGTTGTGCTCTGTGGCGGAGAAGGTCTGGGAGAGATATGAACAGGGTTGCCATTCCGCATTTTCATTTTGTTGGAGTAAGATCCCTCCGGTGGCATATTTCGAAGCATCTGTAGCAATGGCAAATGGTTTGGTTTGGTCCGGCATTCGGAGGACTGGCTGAGAGGTAAAGATTTCCTTTATTCGGAGGAAAGCTTGTTCACATTCCGGAGTCCAAACCCAAAGGTGATCTTTCTTGGTAAGGTCGAGAAGGGGGCGGGTGATGGTGGAATATTCGGGGACGAATCAGCAGTAGAAGTTGGCGAACCCCAGGAAAGAGCGGACTTCCTTGGGTTTGGTTGGGGTAGGCCAGGACGCGATTCCTTCGAGTTTTACTGGGTCCATTGCCAGTGAACCGGGTGTAGCGATCATTCCTAAGTATTCCACAGAGTCTGAATTGAAGGTGCATTTTGCAAGCCGGAGGCAGAGGTTGAGTTCTCTCATATGTTGGAGGACTCGCTTTGTTGTCTCATCGTGGTCAGCTTGGCTAGCGGAGAAGATAAGAATGTCATCCATATAGATAACGATTTTTCCTTCCGCAATCAATGTCCGGAACTCCTTATTCATAAATCTTTGGAATGTGGCGGGGGCATTCTTGGGTCCAAAAGGCATGACCACTGGTTCGAATAGCCCACGTGGCGTGATAAAGGCGGCTTTCCATTGATCTCCGTCCCGGATCTGGATGTTGTTATACCCCCATCTGATGTCAAATTTGGTAAATATTTTAGCCCCTCGGAGTTTATCAAGTAGGTCTGAGACCAAGGGTAAAGGATACGCGTCTCTGATGGTGTGGTCGTTGAGGTAGCGGTAGTCTTGTACTGGTCGAAGCTTCCCATCCTTTTTTTTAACGAAGAAGAAAGGGGCTGCCTGCAGAGATGCCGAAGGACGGATTTTTCCCGAAGTGAGGTTTTCATCCAAAAAGGTATCTAGGGTTGCACGTTCTTCCGTGGTTAAGGGGTACAACTTTCCGATCTTGGGTTTGAATGTATCCGTGAGATTGATTTCATGGTCACAATCTCGGGTTGGGGGTAACAGGGTATCTTTGTCGGAGAATATATCTTCATACTCCTGGTACTGTGGTGGCAAACGAACTTCTTCCTTCTGCGCTTGGATTGCCAGACCTGTAGAAGTAGTGATAGCAGCACATGTTAGTGCCGGGTTTGGGACGAAACATCCTTGGGCTAGGATGGTCCAGGATAGAGTTCGGAGGGGTCGGAGGTGAGCCATATCCCTGGCTAGGCAGATTGTGCTACAAAGGACGTCATCTTCTGTTCTGTTTAAATAACCAAACAGGTGTTCGTCTACTAGCGCATCTACCTGGATGTGACGATCTCCCGTAGGTAAGCGATCTGGATGTCTCAATTCGTATAGTTGTGCTTTTTGTTGCTTTTCTTGTTCGTGAGCGGCTACGAGGTCCGCCGATTGGTCCGATTCCTCCGGCACTCGTAGTGTCTTCCTTTTCCAATCTATCTCCGGGTTTGTTGCTGTTAGCCACGGGAACCCCAGGATCATTGTTTCTTTTCCGCAATTCATTAGGTAGAATTCGGTAGAGCATACAAAACCATTGACGTTGATAAACAGTGTTGTTTTGAATTTAATGCTTCCATTACTGTTGGTCGAGGCGTCAACGTTTCGGATGGTAATGGGGTTGTTTAAGCGGGTTCGGGGTAATCCTTGGGATCGGGCGAACTCCCAATCTATACAGGAGACCTGGGCTCTGGAGTCTACGAGAGCAGTGGTTGCGACGGCTTTGATGTTCATGTCGATTGGCATCATAATTTGAATGGGGATTCTCATTGCCTTCATCGATACTGGTACAGCGTTACATGACACATCTTTAGGAGAGACATGCGTAGCGGGTGTTCTCCTTTCTAAAAACCCAAGTTGAGTTTTCCGACTGTTTCGTCATCCTGCATTTCGGAGATATGGGCCTTGGTTTCTTCTTCTTCCAGCTTTCTAATGATGCGCTGTGTTGGAGCTTTTGATGCGTTATTGGGGCAGTTTCGGAACGAATGTCCTTTCTTTCGACATCTGAAGCAGAGTCCTTCTTTTCGACATTTTTCCTGTTCCTCCAGTGTGAGTTTTTGAACGTTGACCGCATCTACGTCCATGGCATTGGGGTCTCAGGGTGGAGTAGTCCGAGTTTGAAAGGTCGGAGCAAACGGAGTGTATCGGCGAGTTCTTTCCCGGGCTATTACCATGGCTCTTTCCTCTACTCCGGCGAAAAGAACTGCTTTTGTATACCATTCTTCGATTGTGGTTGGTACTTTCTCCATGGAGTATATTCGCCTCATGAGAGGTTCGGGGATTCCGCTGGCGAAGTAGTTGATTAGGACTTGATGATCCGTAATCCCAGTGAGGGCGACTTTTGATTGGAAAGTAGCGATATATTTTTTCAAGGCAGGATTATATCCTCCTCGCGGGTTGATAGAGAGGCGTTCTCGGGCGAGCCAGGCCAAAGAGTCTCCTTTGACATCGGCATTTTCGAAGGCTGCACAGAATATTTTCTCGAAATCTGCCCATGTTCCTAAATCAAAAACTCCAGCAGTGAGTTTTGATTCTCGGAAAGTGTCGGCCCAGGTGATGGCCATTCCTTTCTTCATGAAGGACAACGCATATGCGATTTGTTTGTTTGCAGTGTCGTACACTTTGTCGTTTATGGTGAGGTATAATTGGACCGACCGTATCCAAGGTAAGGCTCTAGCATAGGAGCCATCGAACTCTTCGGGGGTTCCGAGACGGAGTTCCGTAGGTTTGACAGGGGCGGTGGCAGTGTTAGACATTGTAGGTGCTGGGGGCTGTGTTGCTGGTATCGTTGGTGGGAATACAAAGATTTGGCCAGTCTGTGGTATCAGTGTAGGACTAGGTGGCGTTGTTGTTCTGGGGATGACTAGGGAACTACTGAGTTGTTGCTCGAGTTCTCGTAGTCCGAGTGTCTCAGTGTCAATTGGTTCATCGGGGTCTGTTGGTACTGAGTCCGAAGCGTCGGAGGCAGTAGAGGGCGCAGGGGAGTCCTGCCGATGTCGCCAGCTAAAGCGTGAAGAAATGGTGGGCGATCTAGACGATGCTAGTCGCAGGTAAACAGTTTAGTTCTTTTGTTACGCTTGTTCCAGGTGGGACGCAAGCGTAGCCTCGGATGAACCAAGCTCTGTAGTGAGTCTTTGATATCCCCTGTGGATAGAGGTATGGTGATGATCCCTTATAGCTAGAAGTTCTAGGAGTAGCAGAAGTAAGCGTCCACTCAATAGTAGGACAATGACTAGATGCCCGAGGTTCACAACGGAGAACGTTGCGGAGCAAAGCGAACACTTGGTATTACCAAGGAGAACTAAACTGTAGTACATGGTGTAACTACGCGCAAGTTATAGGTATCGTTGCATTACACGGACCTAGATCAGAAAGGAAATAAAGACAACGACTGGGCGGAGGGATAAGTAATGCGCAGTCATACTTGTAATACAAATATCGTAAGGGATGGAAATCTGCGGCGGCAGGTGCGATGCCGAAGTAGTCCGATAGGGGCAATTGCGAAAGAGAAATAAACGTCCATAGAGGAAGGCCGGAGCGGAGGCACAAAGGAGTTTCGGAGAAACGGAGACACGAAGAAAACGTAACATTTAGTCTTTGCTTTTATGGGACTCTTTGCTTGCTTACCTACTTTGGCCCCTATTCTTAGGTGTGCCAATCCAATCTCTATATTGTCTTCTTCACAGTGGCTCTTTGGCCTCTTGGTTTAGACTTGGTGAAGCACTTTGCTTGTTTACTACACAGTGGCTTGTTGGTCACTTGGAGTGGACTTGGGAACTTCAGGTTGTAGTACTCTTGGCCTCAAGGGCTCAGCCTTAATGGGGGGGCACTGTCATATCTCCATATGTAACTCCAGTCTCATTTGCCCTTCTCCAAGCTATTCCTCTCATTTTCAATATGCAGCAATTTTAGACCTCTCATCTCTGGCAGACAATAACCTGAAACCACTTTAGAGTTCATCATGGAGCACTTATGTTCATGTGATATTTTTCTTATGGTATATTTCATATATGTCTATGCATTTCTATTATAATTTCCATCTTTATGCTTACATTTCATATATGTCCTTGTACTTTGTCTCCAGATCCACTATGCCTCCAATTTACATGCTTATGTATTTCATATGGACTTTTGTACTTAAACCTCACTGCTCCCTTGTATTTTCTCTTAGTACAAATATTATTGTTCCCTCCACAACCATCTTAGTCTCTCCTTATTGCTCTCCACCAACTTCATTCAACTCTATCCTTCTGTTCTCTATCTCTCTTGTCTCCATCTCTAGTCTCTGATCCACTATTCTGCAAAGCCAGATCTGGTCAAGGGCATGATATATAAGTCCTACATCAAGGCCAAATGTAACATTATAGCTTCATTCTGTCCTCACAGGTTTCCATATCCATTACTACTTATCCTTTATTTCTTCAATTAGTATTCTGCTTTCTCCATGTCAAACTTGGCTGAAGAAGCATGGTCAGGCTCAGAACTTTAACATCTACTCATTACTAACTATTGATGTAGGACTAATATCATCAGTATTCTGCTATGCATACTTACTGTGATCTGCTGCAAATTGTAAATTGGTATATAAAATCATTGTGGATAACTGGGTGCTTTCTGTAAGTCAGGCATAGAGTGAGAGATTATTAAATATGATTCATGTGATTATCAGGTAATTAGTTTTTTTGACTGTTGAAACTTCAAATTCAACCCCTTGTTGTAATGTGAATCTAAACTTGAAAGATAAAACTTTTTTTTGTCTGTCAAAATGCCAAGTTCAAGCTGGCATGCAGTTTCCATTTAAACTTGAAATTCTGGGCAAACAATAATGTAATTATAATATTTAAAGTTTCAGTGCACATATAAATGCTGCCCAAACTTCACATTTAGTCTGACATTTAGAGCATGCCCACATGTTCACCTATGTGCAAAGTTTTCATCATCATTTTTTCCTCCAGAAAAACATCAAATATTGTTTGCTCCTGAATGTTAAACTAAATTTTATGTACTATGACATTCAAGCTCAATTTAAATTGTGCAAATTCTGCCATGTGTACGTTTCTTGCCCTTGTACAATAGTTCTCTAGTTCGAATATACTTTCTCATTGTTTCAAACCTGTAGTGCTTGTTGAGTCGCTTCACTCTTCGTATGTCTAACATTTTGCTTGCCACAATTCTTGACTTTTTGCCCCCAGTTCAACATTCTTAAACCTCACCAAACCCTGTGCATAGATCTCACACACTTATGAATCAATTGTGACCTTTTTTGCACTTCAGCATGCCTTCAGAAAGTGAACTTGCTATGGATGGCGACAGTATCGAAGTTCAAGATACTACAGGCTTGAAGGTGAGGTTGCTACTCCAATACCAAGCTTTCCAACAGAATGTACTTTTGATTAGGTCAGGATATTGGGCATCAGAATGGCAGGTCTGTTAGGACCACCTAAAGCACCAAGCCAGCAACAAGGCTAAGATGTTTTGAATAAGCTTGACAATCACCAATAGTGACACTTGAGGACTGGAAGCATATAAGAGCCACTAATATTGGAGATATCAAGACTAGAGAACATCAAATGCTACCTAGTCTCTATATACATATTCCTAACCCTAAGCCCTAATGATAACCCTGTATCCTAAGGCGAGTAAGCTGAAATGACATACTCCGAATGTGTAATAGTCGAGACAAGGTCCAGAACTCCTGTGATAACATGAAGTGTGAAAGGAAGTGAGAGGAAATGAGGTAAGCGAAGGGTGAGCATAACAAGGTCTCTATGCAGCGCTTATACTCGATTCTTTAAATATCGAGTACGAAATCCTAGAAGCTTCCGACCGTCACATGTCCCTAGAGGGCCTTTTGCCGCACAAGAGATGGGCGTTGATCCAGATTACATACGAGTGGGCGTTGATGCGATTATGAAGGATATTTTTCAACCTTTTATCCAAGGTCTCCTGGAAGACATTGAAACGGGGAAGAAAGAAGGGTGGAAATCACTCATGGATCAGGATCCGTTCTCTATCGGGGCCTACCTGACGACCAAGTACATACCGAGCCCCAACCTCGGGCTTCCTCCTAAGCACCTTCCCAGTAGTGTTGTTAACTGGTGTGAACTTTTAGGACTGAACGCTAGGGATGAGGGCATGGTCGAGGCCGTCTTGCTGTTGATAGCTTTGGGCGATATTGGTAATATCAATGTTCAGTGGAAGTGCTTCGAGTAAGTTATATCGCTGATGAGTCCAATTCAATCTAAATTATATACCCCATGCAGAGAGGGGGCAGAAACTTTACCGAAGAAAATAGAAGAATATTTAAATCGGAAAGGCAGTTTCGTGCAACTCAACAAAAGAGTGACTGCAATCAATCAAGGTCATACAATGACCGAGATTCCCTACACCCCAGATTGCGGACTTCCTGCCGATGCCAAAGAATTCATTGTCAACGCTACTAGGCTCACCGGGAAAAGATATAAAGTTCCACATGTTACTGTCACCACGAACGGGCAAGAGAAACACAAATACTCTCACGTCATATCCACCTTGCCTCCTTCCGTTCTATACATGGTTGACTTGAGTGATGCGGGCTTGAATGTACTACAGAAGAATGCTTTGCGCTCGTTGAAACTTATGCCTGCTGTCAAGCTGGCAATCCTCTTTAAATCGAATTGGTGGACTACAAAGCTCGGCATTGTGGGAGGTCGGTCAGAGACTGATCTCCCCATCGGCGTGGCCCTTTACCCATCCTACGGTGTCGACTCCGATGCGCTGTCCAAAGTGCTGATTTCTAGTTATTGTTCCGGGTCCGCGCCGGACCACCTCGCCTCCCTTGCCACTCCGCAGCACCAAGCGGTGCTCCGGGAACTTGTTCTCCGCAATCTCGCAGAGTTGCACAGCGGACTCCATCCAGACGTAACGTATGAATTTCTGCGGGATGAATTCGTCAACATGCATGTCAAGAATTGGCATCGTGATCCCTACTCGATAGGTGAGATTGGCGGGGGGTTTGTTCGGACTTGAAACTGACAAACCTACCAGGTGCATTCGCTACCTTTGGACCTGGTCAGATTCGAGAGTTGCACACTTCACTCACTTTTCCCGCGGCAGGAAGGCACTTGCACTTTGCAGGTGAGCCGATGAGCTTCTATCATGGGTGAGTAATATTCGTCGAGGACCACTGTAAACGGCAAACGTGAGATCTGATGCCACAGCTCAGATGGATAGTTGGTGCGCTCGATAGTTCATGGAAGGCTGTACACGATTATCTCGAGGTTACGGGTCAAGATGAGAAGATGAAGAAGTTCAAGGCGTTGTGGGGCGAGAATAGCGAATGGACTACCGCAGAGACTCCCCCTACGGACAACACAAACGGACAAACCACGCTGGCTGATTTAGGAGCTTATTTGCTTTCATTTTTAGTGTTCCGAAGAACAGATAAGGCGAGCTAAATTGCGATCCTTAGTATGGTCATCATACCCTCATACCATTTTGCCATACGAACTGACATGGGACACATGTCTTTTGAGCTTTACCTTGTACGCTTTGTGGCGACGTTTCCACGTATTCAAGTTGTAGATATCGGAGCGCAGCAAATCTAACGAAGAACTATGGAATGATTTGATGGAACTTCCGGCTTACAAGGTCCTCGGGCTGTTGCTCCGCAGAAGTAAATAAATAAAAATAAATTCGGAACAAACATAAAGTGCCTCACACTTCACACTTGGCCACTTACCCTTCTACTCTCATCTTTCACCGAGCAGAGCCAGGATCACCACCTGAGGTGAGTACTGCGAATTATCCTTGTTTAAGAACTACCAAATTATGTGATGATTTTTTTGCTGTGCACCAGACTGAGTGCGTTTGCTCTTTGAGGAGTATTTTACCCTGGCCCTTTATTATACGCTCGAGGGTCCTGATCTATATTTTATCTCTTTCCCGTCGATCTGAGCAAACTGACTGATTACTGCTTTCATTGTCTAGGGTTTATTTATTAACGTAGACAAAAACAAACTCGATTTAATGTTCATGCAACCCGTTTCTTGAGTGTTACTAGTTTGTCTTAATCTTCATGTGCACTGATTTGGCGCGCGTGAGTTGATCGTAGCCTGAAGTACATGAAGCGACTTGATGTTGGGCTCGGCTCATGTCAGACGAAAACCAATTACGTACCGAATTTGCTCAAGCTAACCCCACGACCACTGTTCTTTACGCCTGTCCACGTCAGCGCAGGATCGAGGAAATCACATCTTTCGAATTGTAACTATGAGGGAGGGGGCCACCTCAAGTAGTGTACGGATATCACCTATTTAGAAACACGGTCCCAGTCTGCAGTTCGTTGACGATATGAAAGAAGGCTTTCTCAGAATCGGAGTTCTCTGGCGCGTTCGTCCATACGGAAGCTGTCAGTCCGTATGGGGAATCATTCATGAAGCGAATGGCTTCTTCGTCTGAAGAGACCTGTTTGGCCCTGCTCATGACTGTTTCGCGAGACATGAGGAAGCTAAGCTGACCTTCTGAATCCCAATTACAGGTCCAAATGTTTCCTCCTGTAGCGGGACTCAGTATTGCCCACCACGGTCCATCCGAAAACCCCACCATCATAACATCCATCTCTAGGTAACGAACTGTCTCAGAAACACACTTGAATCCATCAACAGGCTTACCGTGGTTAACATTGATTAAGACCTGAGGTGCAACATAGGCAGTCCCACTTTTCCCCAATAAGCTTTTGGCAATCAACAACTATAGATCAGCAAACTCACGGTTGAGCTATGGGAAATAGGTTTTCTGGAATGAGAGCCGTAGCACCAGCTTTGACTAAATATGTATGAAGTATTGTTGTGGCAAAGAGTTAGGAGGACCCTCACCAGCGTCAGCAACTTGTTTGCGGATCCTTTCAGCACTTGCTACACTGACGACTGGCCCGAGTGAGGTTTTTGAACTGGTAGGATCACCCAGGACATATTTCTTTTTGAGTGGGGTGAGAACTCTGCAGGAACCTGGTTAATGAACCAACCTTGACGAGGTCGACATATTGTGCCACAAATTCGTCGTACCGTGTTTCATGCACATATATGCGCTTTGAAAATGGGCTCATTTCACCGAAGAAATGTTGGTAATAATATGGACATACCTCGATAGCACAACAACTCTGACCCGAGTTGAACATGGCACCTTTGCAAACAAAGCCTTTGTTAAGAGATGCAGAACTGCATGCCCACAGATCTTACCGTCTACGAGTTCTGCGACAGTGTACTTTAAGTCTGCATCCAGACGAACATATGCAGGGTCTTTTCCTCCAAGCTATCACCAGCAGGTCAGCCATGGTGAAACCTTTGGAAATACCTCTTAAACGGTACCTCGAGTGCAACACCTTTGAACCCAGAGGCTTCCACAGCCGCACGTTCGACAGCCTGGCCACCTACAACGCTTCCAGTGAAGGAAACGAAGTCAACTAACTTGTGCTTGATCACGTAGGAGGTGAGCCCAGGGGATAGATGCAAGACTTGCACGAGGTCTTCTGGCACACCAGCTTTGTGAAGTGCATCAACAAAGCGTTCCGCCACTAGGGGGGTCTGTGGAGAGGGTTTGAGTAGTACTGCATTCCCTGCCACGATCGCAGGAAGGACAGAATTGATGGTCACGAGATACGGATAGCTGTGTTGTAGCGCGATGAGTGTCGGACGAAGCAAGTGCAATAAATCAAACTTACTTCCATGGGGCGATTACGAAAACAATGCCAAGGGGCTCACGCTTAATGTAACGTCTGAATCTATCAGTATCCTCGAGAGAGATGTCCGAGAGACAAGACTCTGCGATTGAAAGCATGTATTCCGCACGAGATAAGAACCCTCTGATTTCCCCAGGGACTTGACTCAGAGGTCTTCGACTGAAATGAGCAGTCCTGGGGAGTACTGAACGCAAGAAACACGCACCGTCCCATTTGTAGAGTGAGTTCTAGATAAAGATCTTTCCGTTCGTCATCCCCGAGAGCTTTGAATACCGACTACAAACCAATCTATGCAGTAATCGTGCAAGATGTCTTGGCACTTACCACGAACTTGTGCCCGATCTCGATGCGCTCCTTGAGTGGACGTTTTCTCCAAGCTGCTTGGGCGAGTGCGGCATTTTGCACCTTGACGTCCAGTTCAGATTCACTTGGATACGTCTTAGTTACATACGGTTCTTGACTGTGGGGGATGATGGTCGTCTGAGTCTGTGCATTGGCCATGGGTGATAGCAAGTTTTGAAGATGTTCGACTCCGGAGTTATTATTATTATCATCACCACTATCACGCAAGTTACCTTTTCGGGGAGGATCACTCGTATAGTTTACCCTTTTCAAGATCACCCACTCGGACATAATGTCGAGATACCTTGCCAGCTGAAAGTTGGAAATAAAGATGCAAGAAGTACAGGTCACATCCGATATCTCATACTTTATATCGACGACCAGTCTTGGTGAAGAATGTCTGCAGAATGTACACCTGAAAGCTGCTGAAGGATCAGAGATTACCAAACGGCCATCAAGTAGGATCACATACGCTGCAATTCCAATGACAGCCAAGCTTTCGCACACGCCATACCAGAATAAACGACTGCATATCATACCGTAAGCGAGAGGGAACGAAATAAGCTGATTTAAGCTCTCACTTTTGCGTTGACTTGACGAGAGAGAAACCTCGTGTCTCTCGTGTGTGGAAACTAGGACAACATGAGAAAACCCCCGAATGTATCTGACAAAATGCTTACTGTCTTTGGGTGCGTTTGATGTTCATAAGCATGCTATTGAGCCGGTAGATACTCTCCTCAATCGGGCTCGTGTGGTCGGAGACTTGGCCAGGCTTGGCTGCAACTTCTCTCCGCGGTTCGCTTTCGACCATGATGTCAAAGTCGAGTAGCTTGTCGGTTAACGTGGACATGTCGTTCTCAAAACAGAACGAATATTCTCCGACGGTGTTTGCAGTCAAAACATAGTCTCCCGAACGTTCGCGTTGTCCATCGAGAAGTAGCCTTTCGTTGGGATCTTTGATGTCAAAGTCAATATCAAAAGAACCCCCTGCTTGGACCTGGCGTAGTGCTCAGAGATGTAACTGGAACGGAGAGAATAAACACGCACGGCAAAGTAGAACTGGTCACGCGGGTCAGCGCTTCAGACTGCTTGCTATGTGGAAATGCCCTTACCCCAATCTTTTCTCCTTCTTTGTCGACGTCGGCGTAAAAGCAGATACGTTCGTTTGGTGAAATGGTGGTGGTCAGCGCAGAAGCCTCGACGTGTTGAACCGGTGCCAGAAAGAGAACGGCAGAAGCGAGTAGGCTGAACAAGATCATGTTCACGAGCAGCGTAAATTACGGTGATCCAAATGCAGGTGCATCGGCATTGGGTGCCGAATAAAACGGAGCTGAACATATTAAATCTCAGCGTCTTCGTCGATCCCGCACTATCTTGCTCCGACAGACTAGCCTTTTCTTTTGACAGGTGAGGACAGCGCATAGTCCCAGTGGACAGTTACTCTACTGATATTTCCTGTCAAGTCCAAATGTTTCCCAAGTCTACAGATGCTTTATGCGACAACCTATTTTTTCATTACGAGGATGGCTACACGTTCTATCAGGATACCATGGCATGTCTTCCGATGTCGTCTACGCCCGATCGAGCACAAATAGGTACCAAATTGCTTTGTAACGCCCTTGCCTGCGGGGATCTCCCATCTACGAGTACGCCTCGCTCCTTCACTGGTCCCTCGACATCCTCCATTCCTACGGCGAACATGCAAATGTTTTTCTCCCCCAGTCCTCTACCCGTGCCGCAAGATTCCTCTTTTGTTTACCCGGTAATATCACCACCTTCTCAAGGATCTGGAAGTACACCTTTCGACCGACAGTTTACTGGCGATTTCTCTCGAGAATGGAACGCTCAAATTTCCCCCATTATCCGAAGGAATCCCGATTACTCGCCTTCTCTCTCGCCAACATATCCGAACCCTGAGGACACCCAGTCTGACGGTACAACTTCTCAGGACTACAAGGACGGTATCGAACGAATCTCTTTAATCGACCGATTCATATCTGCAGCAGCAGACGAAAATGTTACCACCAAGCCATCTTTAGACCGGTCATCGCCTTTGTCAGATCTATCAGAACTTTCTTCGCCTTCATCTCCCAAATTTTCCGATTGCTTTGGACCTGAAATCGATGTCCGAAACAACTCTCCACCTACCTCTCCAACCGCAGAGAAATGCAAAGGCTATGGGAAATCGAGAATTCAACCCAGCTCCGTGAGAGCGACTCGAAGCACTTCTCTTTCTCTGGATCCGGATTACCAGCCTGCGAAGGGCACTACGACACTCAAACGGAAAAAAACCTCTAAAAGCCGCGATGGCGACAGGATACCGACGAGCCGCAAAAAGACACGACAAGCCAGTGCTAGAACGACCTCTACGGACGCGGAGCCTTCTCTCGAGAAAACGTCACGACGACAACTGCCTACTAATATACCCTACAATTCACAGTTTCCACTTTTTTACCTACGTTTTCCAGTCAGTTACTACTTGCGTATGGTGGATGGAACGTTCGTTCTGTTGACTGAAAGCCAGTTTAGTATATGCTCACGATTGAACATATTTTGCAGATTTCCTTTGCTTCCAGTCGGTTCTAAACGCATGGCTGGAATATACAACGAGCCACGAGATGCACTAGATTTGTACACTCCACGGTTTGTTAAGGGATGTGGAACTTCAAAGGTGGGCGTTTGCCCAATCTGTATCGAGTCCCCTTCTCGTGGCGGGAAGGGTGAGGCCATCTGGCTCTCAATGAAGTTCTCCGCATACAAGTGGCACGTATCCAAAAGCATATTCAGTTCGTAATCTCACATATTCTGACAGAGTCATGGTTTTCACTCGGAAATGATGCTAATTCGCGACACAGTTACCACTTACAGTACGCACACGGTATGTTTCCAGCACTCTGTGTGACATTTGTCAGGAAACATTTCTAAAGGGATTTCCTCTGCTTCTGGGCGTCCTTTCTCTCCCCCTGTGGCTTTCCGTACGACTGCACGTCCAAATGCGGCCAAGCAAGAGCGCACAAATGTACAAGAGGGGAAATGTCATAGATGCAAGAAGTGGATACCTGTGGAAAGTGTCAAAAATATTGATATCAAGGTTGGTCCTCGCAGGCTTTTACCAGCTGAAGGACCATTTAACTATGTCCCAGGTGAAAGAGCTCTATTGGTACGTACCAAACAGGTGATCGCAATGCTCGTCAACCCGTTGCATAGGTGGAAACACGCTGCTGCATGTCATCAGGGCACCCATGCGGAAGGCGACGATGACTTTTTCTTAGTCGACGACATTTACCGCCGCGCTCAGCAAACAATCTCACCACGATCCTCATGCTAGCTTAACCGGCTTATTCTCTTCATTCTTGCCCTCTTTTAGATCATATTGCTCACCTCTGTTTCGCTAACTGTCACCCACGTGCTTCTGGTAGTGTAAAAATGTATAAAGTAGTATTTTCCGGGCCAATCGTGTACAAAAACGATCAACCATTAGAGTTTCTCCTTATTTGTCAGTGCGCATATTGTGGCTGCGTCATTACACTTGCTTGGAGTGCGACTCGGAGTGCTCAGTCGCGGCGTGGTCTTTGGTTCGTGTTAACCAATCTGGATCCTTCCCGTCTGTCTCCAGGGAGGGAGCACCACTTATGTCCAAATCAGCGGCTGAGACGGAGGAGTTCTATGTTCAAATCCGCCGTCGCATGGTGGACAGTGGAGAATGGGACAGGTGGGCTTCACTCTCCCACGTCATATTCAACCTTTCACATTGTTTCTATGCCAGAATTCTCCGTCTTCTCTCGTCTAGACTTTCCGAGCATGGATGGGTAGATGAGATGCGCCACCTGGCGAAAGGTATAACATTCTTCGGTTCTTATGTGGAATATGAACTGATGTAGCAGGACTTGCAGAACGTGCGGGGTCGACGGAAACGCGTTCCGTTCGGGTGATACTAGAGGATATATCCCCTTCTGCTCAAGGTAGGCATGTATTTGAACCACGTCGCTCTATATGACCCAACTCTGCCAACTAGCCAGAATACCGGCGGTAGTAAGACGTGAAATCATCAACGTGCTCCGGCAATATGTCAAAGATCAGTTTGAAAAGTGACCTTTGTAGTGCTGTAGCGACTGAGTTCGCCGACGCCTTGGGCGACCATACCGATTTTATTTTGCCTTTGCTTCCTGGTTCGGTACATCATATATATTGTACATTGAGTTATTTTCCACAGGCAGTGCCAGTTCTAACGGTATTATTGACCAGATCTACATGTCATGTCGATAGAAATGCTACGATATTATGAGCAACGTCCTCATTGCCCAGATGTAGGTATGGGTGTATTTTGCGCAGGTCCTTGTCCGACCTGACCGGCTGCAGCTATTTCCTGTTTCACAATTTTCTCTGCCAGCGCCTTGATCTCTTCGGGGTCGGGACGAATCTTTTCCATCGCCTCCTCGAACATCTGCTTGCCAACGCCCAGTGGCGCCCGCTCCCATGTGGTGACTCTGATACCGACACCTGGCATTTGGTGTTTCCGCAGGTAGCGCACCCACCTATCCACGACGACCGGGTCTGCATCCCATGCCTTGATGACCCGCTTGTGTACGCGACGTTCAAAGTTTTCCTGACTTTTTTTGTGGATAAACGGCCCCCGCAAGACGGTCCACATGGAGCGTTGTGTCGGAAGTGGCACAGGGCGCGTGGCAGGGATACCCAGCGCGCTGGCTGCATGTCCGGCGAAATGTGCGAACAAATCGAGCGGGTAATGGTGGTGCGACCGGAAGTGGATTTCGGCGACGGGGATGGAATGCGTACGAGGGATGGTCGTCGGAGGGTACAACGCTCGGCCGGGAATGACCATGGAGGCAATGTCGGCCTCCGAAAGCACGACAGGCTCATTACTTTCGCCCGTCTCTGTCGGCGAGCCGACACTGTTCGAGGCTGGGAGCAGTGCGGTGAGACGGGGAGGAAAAGGCGTACATTTGAGCAGTGCTGTTACACCGCACCCATCTCGTCGGCGCCGTACGCG